>APFE031537856.1:0-18660 GCA_000404065.3 Pinus taeda | reverse complement strand
AACGCTTGAGTAGTTCTGGATGCTTCTGTATAAAATTCCCATCCTCCCATGTGGAATCTTCAGCAGATAAGTTCTTCCACTTGATGAGATACTCTGAAATTGATCGATTTCGTAGCTGTCGAATTCTTGTTTCCGTGACTGCTTCCAATTCCAATATAATTTTTCCTTCTTCATCAAGTTCTAGCAATATTGTTTAAACTGGGAGCTTGTCGCCTATAACCTTCTTTAAACATGAAACATGGAAAACTGGGTGCACTCGAAAAGCTACAGGAAGCTCCAATTTGTATGCCATAGTACCAATCTTTTGCAACATCTTGTATGGACCATAATACTTTGGTGATAATTTATCACCCTTCTTAGCTTGCTTGAGGGACATTTGTTTATATGGTTGTAGCCGTAGGAATACCCAATCAACTACATCAAAACTTCTTATGTTGTGATTTTGATCTGCCTATTGTTTCATTCTATTCTGCACCAACACGAGGTTATCCTTTAAGAGTTGGAGGACTTGTTGTTGATGCTCGATGTGATGCTCCACTGCTTGAACCTTACAATTTTCTCTTAAATATGATGTGATGGATGGTGGCTGATATCCATAAAGTTCCATAAATGGGGTCATTTTTATTGCTGTATGGAAGGAAGTGTTATACCACCATTTAACCAGAGGAAACCATTTGACCTATTGTATATGTTTATCAAATACAAAGCAAAGAAGATATCCTTCTAAACATTTGTTTACTATTTCATTTTTCCCATCAACTTGAGTATGATAAGATGAGCTATGAACTAACTAAGTACCAAGACAAGAAAATAATTATGTCAAAAAATTTCCAGTGAAAATGGGATCTCTATCACTTACAATAATCTTTGGGTTTCCATGTAGCTTTTGAATTGTTTCCGTAAATGCAATAGAAACTATATTGGTATAAATGGATGTGATAATGCACAAAAGTGTGCATACTTGGTAAGTGTGTCAACTACCACCATGATGACACTCTTCCCCTCAGACTTTGGTAAACCTATGATAAAATCCATTGGGATCTCCTCCCAACGTTGGCTTGGAATGGATAAAGGTTGTAACAGACCCGGGGTCTTAATTGTTTCAACTTTATTTTGTTGGAAAGCCAAAAATTTCACCACAAACTTTTGAATATCCGATTTAAGGCCATCCCAAAAAAATTCCTTCTTAACCCTGTGGTAAGTTTTTAAAAATCCTGAGTGTGCCCTCCTAAGGGAGAAGTGTGCAATTCCATAAGAATTTTTTTTTTGAGTTGGGAATTATTAAAGAGGTATAAGATATCTTTGTACCATAATGAATCATTTTTCCACCTAAATGTATCAGAAGTACTGGAATATTGTTGTAACTTTCGAATAAGTGCCCACACTTCTTCATCATTCTTCCATTCCTCCCTTGCTTCATTTATCCAATCTGGTTGGATAATAGAAATGATACACAACAATGCATCCACATCCTCATCCTTTCTTAAGAGTTCATCTGCCACCACATTTTGCTTCCCTTTTTTGTAGATGATTTTAAATTCATAACCCAACATCTTTGTGACCTAATTTTGTTGCTATTTAGAGGATAATCTTTGTTCTAAAAAGTATTTAAGGCTATCATGATCCTTTTTTACCTTGAAGTGTCTTCCCATTAGGTAGGGTTGTCATTTCTTAAGTGCATGTAGTATTGACAACATTTCCTTCTCATAAATAGGTTTGTGTAAAAACTTTCCCTTGATTGGACGACATTCAGAAGCAATGGGTTTTTCATCTTGCATTAAAACAACACCAATTCCATTTCCTGAAGCATCACATTCCATAGTAAAGGTTTTTGTGAAGTCAGGTGTAGCTAAGACTAGTGCTTTGCACATTGCCTCTTTAAGATGTTCGAAGGGTTTTGTTGCTTCTGGAGTCCGTGAAAATGCATCTTTCTTCAATAATGTTATTATAGGTACTGCTATTCTCCCATAATTCTTAACAAACTTGTGATAATACCCTATCAACCCAAGAAATCCTTGCAGATGCTTTATGGATGTGGGGATTTTCCATTCCTTAATGGCTTTAATTTTGCTAGGGTCTACCTTAACTCCTTCATGAGATATAATATGACCCAAATATTCCACCTACTGGACTCCAAAGAAACATTTGGATCTTTTTGCATATAATTGTTTCTCCTCCAATAGTTGTAGCACCCTGTCAACATGTTCAACATGATCCTTCCAATAGTTGTTGTAGATTAGTATATCATCAGAAAATACTAACACAAATTTTATAAGGAATGGTTTGAAAATTGAATTCATCAAACTTTGAAATGTTGAAGGTGCATTGGTAAGGCCAAAAGGCATGACCAAAAATTCATAATGACCCTCATGAGTTCTAATGTTGTTTTCGGAATGTCTTCAGTCTTCATTCTGATTTGATGATATCCTGAACGAAGATCCAACTTGGTGAAGTAAATTGATCCATGCAATTCATCCAGTAATTCATCAATGACACGAATGGGAAACTTATCTTCAATAGTGAGCTTGTTGAGCTCCCTATAATCCAGACACATGTGCCATGATCCATCCTTCTTGTGCCCCAATACTACTGGAGTAGAGAAAGAACATTGACTAGGTTGAACTATACCAGCCTCTAACATTTCTGCAACCATACGTTCAATTGCACTCTTTTGGGCATAGGGATATCTGTACGGCCTGATGTTTGGAGGAACACTTCCCGGAATCAGATGAATAACATGATGATGATCACAAATAGGTGGGAGACCTTTGGGAGTCTCAAATACCTTGGAATGATTGTCCAAGACTTTTTGGAGATCTAGGGAAATAGATGATTTCGATGTGGAAACATCTAGTGAACATAATTGCGCAATTACACCTCTTCGTTCCTTTTTTAGAAGCTTTTTCATACCATTAGAGCTGATTATCTTTCCTGGTTTCCTTGTAGTACCTCTTAATTCAACTTCCTTTCCTTCCGCAGAAAATTTCATGAAAAGTTCTTGAACATTAAAAGCTATTGTACCCAAGGATTGTAGCCATTGGACTCCTAGTACAACATCAACACCTCCCATTGGAATGGAAAGCATTGGGCTAGTCAATACATATTCTGCCATGGATAGCTTGATATTATGGAACTTTCTAGAGCGATTTATTGTTCCTCTATTTGCAACCATCACTTGACACTCTGGTGCTGGATATAGGAAGCAATTCAATTCTTTTGCTACCTTACAATGAATAAAATTGTGGGTACTTCCTAAATCAATCAACACTATTACCTTTTTCTTCTCGATTTTTCTTTCTATCTTGATGGTTTGAGGAGTGGTAATTCCAGCCAATGTATTACAACATGTGGTCGGATTCATTTCTTCTTTATCTAGGCTTTGTTCCTGGAGTATATCCTCTTCTCTTGACCTTTCTTTCTCCTTTTCTTCTTCCTCTTCACAATCTATGTAAAATAATTTCTTCTCAGCACACTTATGACCTTTAGAGTATTTTCTATCACAACTGTAACAAAGTCCTTTTTCTCTTTTTCTTCCAATTGTTGTGGTGTCAACCTTATAGGTTGTGGAAGACTAGGGGCAACAACACTTCCATATTTATAGTTGTGAGTGGTATGCTTCCTAGTTGCCATAATTTTGATTTCCATTTTTCTTGCTAACCTGAATGCCTTCTATGAGGAGTCAAGTTTCCAAAGGCAAACATCATGTTGGATATTATCCTTTAAAGTCCCTATAAACACCTCAATCCTTTGCTCTAAATTTTTTTTTTTACCCTTATGTTCAATTTTTGGAACTCCTCAATGTGCTCCATTATTGAACCCTTTTGTTTGAGACTTATCAATTGGCTAAAAAAAGTGTTGCTTTTTGTATCCTCATAATGTGCTATCAATTCTTCTGTAAAAATTACCGAAGAGATAATTTTTTTATGAGAGAAAAGCCATTGATACCATACAAACTGATTTGGTTCCAAATATAAAGTTGTAATACGTACCTTTTGTGTGTTTTGCACATTATTGAGATTGCAAAATTGCTCCATCTGTAATATCCATGTTCCAAGATCCTTGCCATCAAACTTCGTCATATCAATTTTTGGAATATGGTGGGTCTTCGATCCAACATTAGAGTCTATGAAATCATGATTAACATTTCTTTTGTTCGCATCATGAGTTTCCTTTACTACCCTTTGACCATTAGTAAGTATTTCTTGTAGAACATTTGTCAAATTTTTCTTCAAATCTATCTTCAATTAGTCAATCTTACTTCCACGCCATTCATATTAGCTTCCATGCCATTTATCTTATATTCCATGTCATTTATCTTAGCTTTTGTGAGAGTGACATTTGTTGCACTTGGTCTTGTAATTTTGATATATCATGTAGCATTTCTTCCACTTCTTCATGAGTCATGCTAGAGCTTTCAGGTTGCTTACTAGGTGTTTGCATTTTCTTTCCTCACGACATCAGTTACTGATAATAATTCTCTATTATGCCCTTTGAATTCCTTCAAAATAATTTTTTAAACCAAGATTAAGCAAAAATTTAAAAAAATCTACAGACCCTTTTTCACTTTCTGAGAGCTCCATATTGCCTTTAACGTATCTCTGTAATTTCGGATCATCCAGTTCTGAAATTGCATCCTAGAGTAGCCCTCAGTGTCTTCTTTCCAATGCCACTAGTCTGATCCCAATTGGATTCTCCAAGAAAGAGTTATGCCAAATCTCCCACAGTGACATGATTATAGACTAGTTCATTAGAGCAAACTTGTATGATGTGCCACGTGTCCCTGTTTCGACCTTTGGCTCTAAAAATATATATACAAGAAACTATAGTTCATCCTCTTTCTGTACCTTCTTATGAAATTTCAATCCGATGCTCAGAGAAAAAGTTATGACGATTTTCCCAGGTCACGTGTTTGGAATGTAATTCAGGAGTCTGCAAAAAGACCAACTTCCTCAGATCATCTCTCCGCAAATATAGTGCGAACAACTCTGAAATTTGGACCTGAGGTTCAGTGTGATTTCTTTTCAAATGGGTTTTTCTTTTCACTTCTGAAACATCGCAGAAAAAACATTATAGCCAAAATTCCACGATGACCTATTTGGAGCATCAAAACCCTAGAATCCAAAGCTTTGATACCAAATGTTATGAAACCAGCTCACAAAAGGATAGAAAGATAGGTCAATGCCTTAGAATTCAACCTCTTTGAGTGGGCAGCCTCCTTTACATTACACAAATGAATGATTCTTTTATGATGCAAATGACAAAACCTCCTTTCTATATACAGGAGTCTAAGGAGTCACAATATAAGCCAGCCGACCTAACAATAATAATATAAAGGCACAAAAATAACAATAGAGGGATTCTATGGGGCACAGTAATAAAAATATGGGGACAATAAGGGCACAATAATATTAATAATGGATACAAATACGATAGTAATGGGGTAATCCCTAGTATTACAAGGACCTAACAAAGTTGTTTACAATCATATATATAAATATTCAGTGTATTCCCAACTTAGGTTAAGAGACCCAAAATAGGGATTTCAGTCCCATCCTAATCGTTACAACCATTTAGATAAATTTATACAAAAGTAACATAGAGGACACAATCATCAAAACAACAAAACACATTTAGAAAACAAATTCTGAGATGGGAAGATCTTCTACTACAACAGAAAAAATAACATCATGGGTGGCACTGATTTACTTGGTTGAATTGGTCATTGGTGTGAATATCAAGACTGATATTTGTATGTCTATTTACTATGGATTCCGGTAATTACATCTGGTGGCCATTTGTAGTAGCTCAACTTGATGTATATGTCTAATTCATTTTTGGTAACGAGTAATTTTTATTCCTGTAACTTATACAAAATGATGAAATGACCAATGTTAATTAAGTAGAGAAAACAGACAAAAATACAGATTGAGTTAATGAGAAAATACGTGAAATGATGAATAATCACCTTAGTAACCTATACTACTAAAGGAATGATATAAACAATAATATTAACAAAGTATAATAAATAGAAGGTGAATCATAAGGTAATATGCCAAAAATGTTATTTAATAAATGTAATAGATGAGTCAAAGTTGAGACTCACCAAATGTACTACTTCTCTTATTGATGGTACTCTTTAATATCAACTTGTGGGTAGCTTGATATATTTTACACACAATAGGTATGATATTTATTTTTTTATTACTATTGCCTTGACATTTATGCACAAGCCTCATGAAATTCATTTGAAGGAGGCAATGAGAATTCTTAGATATTTCCAGGGGAAAATGGGTTATGGTGTTTTCTATTATAGTGGGGCTACAATTTTTCTTCTTGGCTATACAATTTTTTATTAGGTAGATGATGGTTTAGATAGATGATCTACTATAGGTCCATCTTTCATCTTGGTCTAGTTCCAATATCATGGTCTAGTAAGAAAATGAGAACTCTTTATCTCTCTTCTTGTGAAGCGGAATGCAAGAAAGGTAGGGAAGCACCTAAAGAAGTAGTTTGGTTATAGCATGTTCTTACTAAGCTTTGACTGGTTCAAAACATACTATATAGGTAAGATGTAACACTAAAAGTGCTATTAAAATTGCATTTGATCCAGTGTACCACTCCGAAGCCAAACACATTGACCTTAATACTCACCAAATTTGAGATATTCTTGTGGATGTTGTTAATTCTTTGACGTATTGTCTCATAGAGCAATAAATAGCATAAATATTCACCAAATCCATAATGGAGATGAATTTTGTGTGACTTTGAGAGTTTTTGGGAATGTAGGAAGTTGTGATTAAGGGGAGCATTGACATAATTTCTTCCTCCATACGTATTCCTTTTCCCTAGTAATCCTTAAGTAGGACTATTGGATTATGTCCCTTTGTAAGGTAATAGTGTAATGTTTGACATAATTTTAAGATTATTAAAAGAGTTATCCCACATTCATCATGGATTAAAATACCCTTGTTATAATTTATTATATAAAGAGGTGAAATTACATTTAACCAACACATATTATTGGGATATAATTCCTCCATATCTTTTATTATATAATAGAGACAAGAGAGACCCATGAGACACACCCATTAAATATGAATAATAATATTGGTGAAAGGTAAATCATATGAGGAGATTCTTTCAACTATATTATTAGATATTTCTAAATATTAAAGATTATATTACCTTCTAATGGATGTTTCCCCAATTGGGGTTTTACCATGTATATCTAGTTTTCTTTTCTATTTGTCTCTTGTCACTTCCTTGCATTAGTTAAATGTTGTTATACAAATATGAGGATAGTCTAGTAAAGTTTTAATGTTTTATATTTTTTCATATCTATCAATATTCTAAAACAAACAAACACACACACACACACACACACACACACACACACACACAGATATAGCCTCATTTACTCAATTGAATTATATCAATACAACCATTAAATTTTCCAATTATATCAAATTTGAATTGTAAACTACAATTTCACTTGAAATAATGCACCTTCAAATAAGATTATTGTTTTTAATATGACTTAATGAGAAGTCTAGTAATCACAACACAATAGATAGGATAGTAATTGGAAACAATCCATGGCATCAAAAGAAATTAATTGGGATGGTTATGTAATATGATGTTTTCTCTTGAAGTTAAAAAAATAAGTTCCTATCCTTTCCCACCCACGTTTTTCAGCATGAAAGTAACAACAATCATAATGTAGTTTGGTGAATCCTATAGAAGGTAACTTTTCCTTTTCATGTCATTTTAAAAGTCTTATGGGATCATTATTGGAGTAAAAGATCTCAATAATTTCTTCTCCCTTTCTACTCATCACAACATAATATATCAGTCATAAAGCATAAAGTCTCAAGCACCAAGTTATTATCTTTATGTAACTCAAGAAATCTACCCACTATCACCTTAGTAGCTATTCCTCTCACTTTAGGTTGGCACTTCTTGAATATAAGGGTAGTCCCTATGTAGGACTGTGATGGCTATGGAGTGGGGGATATAGGTGATGTTTGAAGACCAAGACTTATTGAAGCAAGTGGTTATATTATAGGTTAAGTAGTGAATAAGAAGAGGATCAAAAAAGGTGATGGAAACGACAAGAGTAGCTCCTACCAAATCCTAGAGAAAATAGAGTCAAATAAGATCATTATATGGAGGGTTTTTTGTGAATAATTGAGGAAAGGGATACAAATAGGATGCCACTATCAACCTTATTAGTGCTAGAAATAGGTTCATAATTTTTTCCTAGGGAGCCCTAGTAATGTTACGCTTCAAAAATTTCTTGAAGATGCTAGCCCATAATTATATTTAAGTTAAAATAACTTGTTTGATAGGTGAATAATTGACATATGCATAAATATAAAATAAAATGAAATGTGTGTGTGTGAGACTCATCACATTACTTTTTCCCAAATAGAAAATTCTATATTACAAGACCTTGATAACACATTCTTGGAATGATATTCCTATAACTATTTGTTATGAATATAATTCATAACAATTAAATAATAAAATAAATATTAATATTAAATAATCAAATATTAGTTAGGTTAATAGTCATTAAGTTAAGTGAAAAGGCATGTCTAAAAGACATGACCATTCACGAAAGGTCACTTGCTGAGGTATAAATGTAGGCGCCTCATTGTAACATTCAAATCATCTTATATCAACTTATACAATTTTATATATTAATAAATTATTATTATTAAATACCTGTGTGTATTTTTACATTCAAGTCTTTAAGCTATCATTTTTCTCGCTTCAGCATAGTTTTTATGCTTCAGTGGTATCAGAGCCATGGCACACAATATAATCATGCAAGTCTTTGAACGTTGCTCACCACACAATATGTCATTACATTCACGTCTTGAACTCATGGAGCGGTCGAGTAAAATTCAAGAAGTATTTTAACGATTAGAAAAATCATGTGTAGAAGTTAAAGAATGTCTAAAATAAATTAAATGGTTGATAAATGTGAATAGACATCAATACATGATAAGAATAAAAACACTTACCCCATGATATACGTCACTTGTTGATATTAAAAAAATCATAAAAAATTAACTAAATTATTACATTATTACAATATTTTAACTTGTTTTATTAATCATAAAAATAATTAATATATGAGTTAAACATGTATACATTTAAAAAAAGCATGTAACAGTATTCTTAACCATGAATATTCACCCCCACTCTACTATGGAAATCCTTAACATGTAAATGGATGTTATTAAAATACCATGGGTCAATACAACAACTTATCAATACCACATGCCCAATATGATATTTGTTGATATATATTTTCTTTGATTAGTTAAATTTGAAATATATTAATTAAAAGAGTATAACTAACTTGTAGATAAATCTTAATCCTTGATCTATGAATAGTACTATGAATATTCTAGCATATTTCATGGAAGTTAAATTTCTACCATCCATCTAATAATTATTGATAGTTAAATTAAATTTTTGGAAGACCTATTCTGAAATAGACATACCTATTGGAGTAATAAAAGTTATATCCTCCTAATAAAACCTTACCATGATAATAAAAAAATAAAAGCTCCACCTATGCTTGAATATATCATGCACTAGCATTAATAAATTAACATATCATATAGATCATTTAAACTTAGAAAATGTTATATCCTCGAGGGAAAATATAATAAGCCCCTTCTACTCCCCACTTAATCCTCATTATAACTCAAATTTAGGAAAATATACATCAATGAGGATACTAACACCATAAAACACATTCACCATAGGTTAAATTTAATATCACAATGTTATCTTACCAAGGAAAATCACACAAGGAAACATGCATCACACCACCACATGAACATCATGAAAAAAGGGGACATTAGAAAGTTCTAACCTCATATAATCATAAAATATGTTCCCAATCACACATCCAACATAACAGGATCATGTGGAGCAACCCCTCCTACTGACAATCTAACCTCATAAAATCTTCACATAAATTCACTAAACTGCTCAAAAAATAAGATGACACATAAAATAACAAACATATACATGTTAGGAGAGTGATTCAAGGGCATAAAAGTAGCATACTAAACCATAAGGAGATCATTTCCAACCCAAAACAATAAATCAACCAAGAAGTATCATTTTCAAGAAATGAAAGAGAGTGTGTACCCTGAATCCATCTAAATGGATTTAAGGGACAAGTACCATACTCTACGAATGTGATAAAAATATATATGTTAACCCCCAAATGATATGAGGTGCAACACTACTTATAGTATTTGAAGCATTAGTTAAATATGGAAAACCATTCTCCCTTTTTACTTACAGGGAATCTAAGTTTAATAACTAAATAGAACCATGTGTCACTTGTGCATGTAAATTCACTTTTAAGGAAATTCCCCATTTTCCTCTTTCAGAGGAATTTGTGTCATTTGTGAATGTAAATTCATTTTTAAGGAAATTCACCTTTTTCCTCTTCGAGAAGGGGGTTCATATACTCAATATTTGAAGTCATGATGAGATTTAAAAATACAATGTGTATCATACAATTTAACACTAAATACTAAAATGTTTATGGTTTTTCCATCCAATGGTTACATTGGAAATCAAAAACATGTTAATAATTAGTTGATATTATAACTAAAATTTATCTTTTTTTATTGGTTCATTTTCAACATTGTAAAAAATTTAAATGACAATATTTTATTTATCATTTTGTTTAATGAAGTGTGTACTTGCTTTTTTGTTTTGTTTTCTAAATTAATATTTTATATTACCAAAAAATCTAAAATACATTGATGCAACAGCTAACCATCATAGGTCTTTTATGTGCCTCACTTGTACTACTAAGGATTCAAAAGACCAACACTTCCCTACAAACTACATGGCCCCAAAAATAGACATACAACTATCTCTAGATTGTATAAGAGAATATGAAAGCCCTTATTATTTTGTTTCCCAAAAAAAACCAAACATGGATAATAAAAAGACTAAAAATATAGAAAATAGGATGGGTCATTTAGACCTAGAAGATGATATAGTAAATGGATTTCTTGCACTCATTCCTTAAGGTTCAACATTATCAAATTCACAACGTAAGTGTCCCTCCATATGGGCAAGCCATGCATCCAATATACTAAGGTGAAGCATTGATTCCTCACCATTCTCTTAATGTCTTCCAAGGTCAACACAACACATTTTTAATCTACCAATTTGAAGCCAATGAATTCAAATATTGTTCGTTCCTTCCCTTAACATGTCCACGGTCTAGAATCCAATTAAACACTTCATTCATAATTTAAGAATCAAAGTGGGATTGCCTTTGCATCCCATCTTGAGTTTATAATTTATGATTTTATCTTGTCTCTAGTGGCATTGCATTATAATATGTGGTAGCATAATCCTAGTGAAAAGCCTCACTCTTTATTTTCCTTGGACCACTACCTCCCTCCCCTATGAAAATGCATGCACTTTTTGGTTTGCATGGGAGTAGCGGAGGGGACACACCTATGACAAATTTTAAGATTCCTCTACTTGCAAAGAAACAAGAAAGAACGCTAGATGAAACTTCCCTAGGACTTAAACACCATGCCACAAGATCATCACCTACACTCATAACATAGACCATGATATGAGAGGGATTCCCCGATAATTTTCCCTCAAACGCAAAAACCCTAACCACATGTTCCCCATGCCCTGGAACCATTAACCATTAAAAGGAGCATAGGGTGCCTGACAGCCACAACTTATAGAGAACCCTAAAAAATGGGAAAATACAAGAACAAGGAGAGATACATGCCTAGAATCCCAATATTTTAGATAAAAACATTAAATACTCACAGGAATACCCAGACATGTCAATTCTGAGGTTTTTATGACTAGATGTTACACATCGTTTTTCTGCATTAGGAAAATGGCCATTGGTTTGGATCTTTCACTATCCATAAATGTGTTCCAAAGTATCCCTTTGCAAGTCTAGAAACCAAATTTTCCCAAAGAGAATGAAATTACTGGATCCCATGGTTCAAAACCTTGTTTTTAGCTCCCTAAAGAGTTCCCTAGTCAGTCTCTACACATATGCGGAAGAGTCCATTAGGAATTACGCAAAAGTGCACACTATCTTACATGGTGGCATGTGCACATTACTTAACACATGTAAAAATAAAAAGTAAAGTCTAGAAGCATTGTTAGTCGTATCTTTCCCAACTAAGGAGCTTTGAATGGATTCTTATTTAGCCCTGATCCCTCCCATCACGGAGCTACTTCCTCTCTTTGTGTAACCCCTATACCACCATTGATGGATCTCATCCCTTGGGAAATGGGTCCCAAACTTCTCCTTCTTGGCCTATAAAGTTAACACAAGCCTGAGGATTGAGAAGGATTGTTGGAAGTAGGCTTATGCTACAGAAATAAGGTTGGAAGGCTATTCATTCAAGGAGAGAGTTGGATATTGTGGGAAGGTACTTGCGACATCAACGCTTCAAGGTTGTAATTCTATTCTCCATTTTATTAATATAAAGGAAACAATTCTTTCTCAATTATGTTTTTATTGATACAATTTATAGGATTTCTTCATCACCTACATAGATTATGGTTACATATTGATCAATTTATGATAGACAATTGATTTCATTAGTTCATTTATTTCTTATGCTATATATTGAATGCTTTGATCTTGTGTATGTTTCTATCTATGAAAATCTTCTTTAGGACATCATGGAGAAGTTGTCAGAATCAATGGGAAAATCAATAAAGCATCAAGGAGAAGTAGATGGTCGAAAGCTCTGAAAGGTACTTCATCAAGCATTTTGATTAAATGGTAAGTCACCTATATCATATTGTTTGTTTCAGTCAATCGTACTCTAGAGAAAGTAAGCAATTCCTTGTTGTTTGTTACTAGATTTCTCTGAGGTCTAGGGAGACCTCTCTTATTTGTAAGAGGGATAATTCCACATAACACTAGAAATCACTGGAATCTTTTTAAAACCACCTGAGACCAAACGCTCAAATTTCTCACAGACTCCCCACCTCATAAACAAATTTACATAATTCACAAATCCAAACCCCAAGAAAAAATTAATGCAGCAGAGCAAGAAAAGAGGATAGATGATAAGGCTCATCAATAGGTGAATTATATGGACCTTAATGCCACTCTCTAGCTTATTAAAATAATTTTTTCTCACATTTCTTTACATGTTTTTTCTTAGTAATAAGGGTAAAGATGAGATGTTATGTCATGTGGCCTAATGTTCATTAATTGTTGGATTTGGAGAAATTTTGGCTAATTTAAGTGTAAGAGATTGAAGTAGACAAACAAGAGGGGTTTTAGGAGATTGGATCTCCCTCATTAACTCCTCAGTCACTTGAATATTCCTCTACTAGATCTCATCAGCTCAAAGCTACAAGAAGCCAGGGTGTTGAAAATAGCAACAAGAAATGATAAAAATAGATTCCAGAAATTCCAATTTTAATTTGTCCTTGAATGAAAATTGTGAATTAAAATCAAATTTAGTCTCACTAGTTGCTTGGAAATAATAAATTAATTCACTATGGATTAATTTGTTGGAGAAATTCAAGTTAGAAGTCTTTCTGAAGTCATGCAAGATTTATCCCTTAAATTAAGGAGATTATCCCTTAATTAAGGAGATAAGATTGAGTTATATTTGAGTTGTAATTAGTTAGTTCAATTTACTGAGTTAAGTCTAGTTAAATTAGTTCCAAACTATTTGAGGAGCTAATTGTGATTTATCAGTTAGTTGATGCATGCATGCACTCAATCAATGTACTCCACATAAATGAAGCTTCGCTCATCAGAAACTCATGCATGTCTATTATTAGAAAGACTCAGTTGAGCTAAATTTCAAGGACAGTGTACTATTAGTTGCATGTGTTTTCCTATAAAGGAAACACATGCATGCAATCAAGGGAAGGTTCCTTGAGGATTGCACAGTTCTAACAGGGTGTGAGATCAGTGTGAGAGATCAATGTTCCACTTGCTTGAGAGTTTTCTGCTTAGTAACAGAAGGATCACCAAGGAGAAACATTGCAAGGAAATAGGAGCTTTGATGGCAGAGAGGAAGGCTTGTGAGAAGCTACGATAACCTATGAGCATCTATGAGGATTGTACCAAGAGCTGGCTAGTTGTGAGAGATAAGGCTTTGTATATTCCTATGTATTTCCACCTTGTATGATAATACAAATAGTGGGGTTTTTAGCAGACCCTTTCCCCAAAGTATTTTCATGTGTATTGTGCATTGGTTATTCTTTTGGTTATATGTGTTCAACTTGAAATTGCTCAATCTTTAAGCTTCTGCAAAGAAAATTGATTGTAGAAGTATATTATAATATTTTTCTTTGTTATGTTGCATTATCGAGTTAATCTACAGTCAGATTTTCTACATGGTATTAGAGCGAGATTTGTAGAGAATTTGTAGAATTTCTACATGGTAACGGAGCCTAGTTTATTGAAGCTGTGAATAGTAAACGGAAAATAGAATTCGAAGTTTGAGGTTCAGGGTTGTAGGTGAAAATTAAATTCATATCATACTTCAAGGTTGGCTAATGGCATTCTATGGCTTGAGACTCGATTATGCCTTGAAAGGCAACCCGAATTACATAGCATGGAGAGAGAGAATGGAGGTTGTATTAGAAGACAATGGCTTGAAGGATTTCATTGATCAAGATATCCTAAAGCCAGCTTCAACTAATGCACAACAATTGGCTGAGTGGAAGAAGTGTGTGGCAAAGGTGACATGGATCATCCTTGAGGGAGTTCGAGACCATATTGTCTCGAGTCTCCATGGGAATGATACTCCATTTTAAATGTGGAAGACATTGAAGGACCTCTACCAGAATAGTAGCGAATAGAGGATATTGGTGCTCAAGGATAAGCTTCAAAAAATCAAAATGGAGAAGGGTGACATTATTTCCACATATCTGAACAAGCTCACCACTTCCAGAGATGATCTTGGTAGTGTGGGAGTAACTATTGTCGATGATGATAGGGTGAGCCTCACTCTCGTTGGCCTTCCAAAGAGCTGGAATAGCTACTAGGACTCTATGAATGGAAGGGAAAAAATGTCAGATTGGGAATGAATGTGGTTGTCTCTAATGTATGAGGAGATCAAGAGGAGCACTCGAGATGGTTCTTCATCCAAGGATGATGATGAAGAAAATCTAGCCTTAACATGTAAGGAAAGGAAAAGGAAGGGGAAGGATTCCCATTCCAAATCAAGTTCTTCTCATGGAGAGAAGAAGGGTGACATGTCTAAAGTAAGATGATTTAATTGTCATGAGATGGGACATTATGTGAATAATTGCCCATCAAGGAAGTCCAAGAACGGATCCTCGAAAGGATTGGAAGGTGGGACATTAGCCTCTCAGTTCGAAATGGACTTTACCCTCATCACATGCATGGTGTCATCGATAATGGGTTGTGTTCGGTATCTTGACAATGGAGCCTCATTCCACATGACTGACGATAAAATTTGATTCAGTACCTGGGAGGAGAAAGACCTCAATATGCACATAGAGATGGGAAACGACAAAAGGCATAGTGTTTTAGGAGTGGGCACAGTTACTTTTTAGAGGGAGCATGGAGCTCCTATCACCTTGATAGATGTCAATTATGTGCCTGGACTGAAGAAGAACTTAGTATCAGTCGCGATGTTGGAGGAGAAAGGTTATGATGTTTTCTTCAGTAAAGGAAAGGTATTCCTTAGACACATCACCATGAGATAGGTGAATTAGATCGGTTCATGAGTTAGGAACCTATATGCTCTTGAAGTTCAAGATGCATGCAAATCATTGAGGAGCAAGGAAAATGTTAGAGACATGGTGGTTGAGGGGGACAGTAAATTACCTCTCGACATGTAGCCCTAGAAGAAGTCTGAGACAATTGTCGAGGAGCCACAATTAGAGAAGTGGGTATAGGGATCACATGTAGCTATTCCTTCAGGTACAAGGTGGGGTGATGTGAAGTGATAGCCTCAGGAAGGCTTAAATTGGGCAGGGTCCATTGAGAGGTTTTATCTCATGGATTATACCTTGCTACGGGAGCCCAAAGTACATAGTAACAGAAGGAATAAGTGGGATTGATGTAGTTAGAGATCAAGGTCATAGAGGCTAGAGTAGTTAAATACTGAAGAGCACAAAGAAGGATTAATTACAGTGGAGAAAGGAAAAGTTAGTAGAAGTGCAAAGTTTTCAGTTGACAGAGATAATAGCAGTTAGAGACTTTGATGAGAGATGCATATTACTGATTTAGTTGGATGTTTTTTTGTTTCTAGAGTTATTGGAGCAACAACACTAGAGAGAAGTGTTGCATGTGTAACATTCCAAAGGTTCACAATTGGGATCGAGTTGAATTCCTTTCTTGTTGAGAGGGAGTGTTGAGAATAGCAACAAGAAATGACAAAAATAGAATCTAGAAATTCCATCTTTAATTTATCCTTGAATTAAAATTATGAATTAAAATTGAATGTAGTCTCACTAGCTACTTGGAATTAATTAATTCATTCATTATGGATTAATTAGTTGGAGAAATTCAAGTTATAAGTCTTTTTGAAGTGATGCAAGATTTATCCCTTGAATTAAGGAGATTATCCCTTAATTAAGGGGATATGATTGAGTTATATTTGAGTTGTAATTTGTTAGCTCAGTTTACTGAGTTAAGTCTAGTTAAATTAGTTCCAAACTGTTTGAGGAACTAGTTAAGAGTTATCAGTCAGTTGATGCATGCATGCACTTAACTAGTGTACTCCACATAACTGAAGATTCCCTCATTAGAAACTCATGGATGTCTATTATGAGAAAGACCTAGTTGAGCTAAATGTCAAGGACAGTGTACTATTAGTTGCATTTGTTTTCCTATAAAGGAAACTCATGCATGTAGTCAAGGGAAGGTTCCTTGAGGACTGCGCAGTTCTGACAGGGTGTGAGATCAATGTTCCACTTGGTTGAGATTTTTCCACTTGGTAATAGGAGGATCACCTAGGAGAAATAGTGAAAGGAAATAGGAGCTTGGAGGGCAGAGAGGAAGGCTTGTGAGAAGCCATGATAGCCTATGAGCATCTGTGAGGATTGTACTAAGACTTGGCTAGTTGTGAGAGCTAGGACTTTGTATAATTCCTATGTATTTAGACCTTGTATGATAATATAGATAGTCGGTTTTTTAGCTAAGGATTTCCCCAAAGTATTTTCATGTGTATTGTGCATTGATTCTTCTTCTGGTTATATGTGTTTAGCTTGATATTGCTCAATATTTAAGCTTCAGCAAAGCAAATTGATTGTAGAAGTAGATTATGGTATTTTTCTTTGGTCTATTTCATTATCGAGTTAATCTACAGTTAGATTTTCTACATGGTCTTAGAGAGAGATTTGTATAGAATTGGAAGAATTTCTACACAAGGCCACTGAAGTCATTGGCAACCAAGCAATGATAGCTGAGCACAAGTTGATCTTTAGTTGGCAGCCAAGGCTCCCTAAATTTAATGAAGTTTTTGGTACTTCAGTTGTATAAATAACAAGGCCTAGAGCCTCATTAGGATTCAACTTTTTTTGTTGCAGCCAAGAGGTATTTTCAAGCTAAGACATTGTAACTAATAACTCCTATGTATTTTTGATATTTTAATGAAAATGAAAATAATTCCCTTGATCCAACACTGAGTTCAATCAAAGGGCTGAAGCTCTTGGGTTAGGGCCCAACCTAGGAGGAGAGGTTCCCCCTCCTGTACATGTATTCTTAGATTGCATTCATAGTTAGTTGTTGAAGTGATTTTAATTTTGTTTAATCTGCAATTATGTGGATGATTTCTTAGTTTGTTTCCATTTGTGGATAGATGGATCAATGGTACAATAGTGACTATAAACACTTCAAAAAATAGTGTGATAGTGGCCACTACCTAATCTCCTTCATGGGATCATGATTTGAGGGTTCCCCTCACACAACCCAAAAACATATTTATTGTTTGATTATTGCATAACCTATGGTTTCTGATCCAGGTGGATATTGGTGGCCACCCACTAATTCCACGTGGATCCCCTCTAGTGCTTCTTTCAGTTCTTTCAGTTTCCTTAATTATAGCACAGTTTACTATTTTTAGCAGTTTTTCGTGTCCTAAACTTCCGGAGCCGTTTTGAGGCCCTAAACGACATTTTTTTGGAAATCCACCACCAGTGAATTTTCTAACTAAAAATTGTCTTTTCCGTCGTAGTCCTCGGAGAGATCTTTCCAACGGGCTATCATGCACATCAAACGAAGATAAGACGACCAATTCGCGACCCCGGGAAGTTGATGTACCTTACCCAAAAACGGGGCCCACAATTTGGCGTTTCATCTTCCAGGGTTAGGTTTTGGAATGTGAAGTGTTTTTCCATTGTTTCTCAACAATAAATAGGCCTTCGAGCCTCATTGTAATACAGTTCAGAGGCATGTAGCCACACATCTCTTCTCAGAGATAAGCTACCACCGCCCTAGCTGGTTTATTTCTATTTCCAGTTGTAAGCATATTTCAGTATTTTCTATTCATGGAATAAAGCATTATTTCCGCTGCATCTTTGTGTATATGGTTATCTCTGTATTTTGTTGCGTTCCTGTTTAAATCTGGATCAGTGGTATCAGAGCGGTCTGTTTTTTCTCTGTTTTTCTTTGCATGT
>APFE031537853.1:138039-161415 GCA_000404065.3 Pinus taeda | reverse complement strand
CCAAAACAATAACAAACCAATACCATCAACTCAATACTAGGGATCAACACGTCTATCGAGATGCCATGGTCCAAAAACCATAGGTTCAAATTCCAAGGACTAACTACCATGGACCAAAGGTAAGTTTTCCCACATGAAATAAACTTTTCTCTGCATAAAATTTCGTGAACTTTTCTCCACATGAAAATAAACTTTTATAAACTTTTCTCTGCATAAAATTCCGTGAACTTTTCTCCTGCGTACTTCTTAATTCTCATCATATTGAGAGCCATGCCATGGGTGTTGCCATCAAGTACAACATCTGTAACATATAACCATACCAGAAACATAATGCCAACAGAAAGGAATTCAAAGCAGTTATACTTGAAGAAATCAAGCCACTGGAAGACACCATGAATCATCTATATGATGAGATGATCACTCTACATGAGGCGGTGGTGCTCTTACATGAAGTTCATAAAGGGTCACAGAAGATGGTGAAGGTCCTGGAGACACCTTACTCAACCATAGATGTGATCTAATACTTGGGCAACATATATATGAATACTCCTTTAGTGTCGGTCAAGAAAAGAAAATAGAATTCTAAAATGGATAGGGCAGAAATCAAGATGTTTATAGAGATATATGAACTTCATACTTTTGCCAACAACACCATAACATCATACTCACGACTGTATAATGGATTGGATGCTTTGGTAAGGATTCATAAGATACCTTCTATTGGTACATTTATATAGGTAAAGGACAAGAGCATTATCAAGCAAGAGATAGTATATTTCTTGAGCAACGTCAAACAAGCGAGCACTTAGGATGAGCTCGAGGTGATAAAAGAGTCTATTATGCAGCATGTGACCGAGCCAACTAATATACACATGAAGTTGATCATGTTGTTGAGAAATATTCAAACAAGCTCCAAGACCATATATCCAAATGCACTAGAGGGTAGAATTAGATATAATCCAGATGTACCAGTGAAGGTTAAGCACATAGCAGCAGAGTACAAAGCTTGGCATCGATATCTTACTACAGAGTTGCATGTTACCGTCGTCGATTTACAATTTCCACAAGTTTAGCACAATGTATTTTTTGTCTTATAGTTATAGCCGCATTTTTCTATTATTGTAATTTTGTATTTTGAAAATAATGAGAAGATGTAAAATGTCTAACTGGAAGTCCAAGAGTCACATAGGGAATTTGAAGAGTTATTAGTAAGTTCAAGGGTTAAAGAGAAACTCAAAAGGTAAATAAAATCTCAAGAGTCATCAGAGATCTCAAGAGTCACAAGAGGAGGTTAAAGATCACCTCACTTGTTATAAATAAACCCTCATAACTCAAGCAAAGGGATTGGACTTTTGGAGAGCTAACCTTGGCTTCTCTAGTTTAGCATAGGAGAAAAGATCATTCTTTGGAGAAGTAAGTGGTGGCTTCATGTTCCACTATTGGGTCTAGTTTTTCATCATTGTAATTGTGCACTTGGAACTTTCACTTAATCATTAGAATCTCTTAGAGCCAACACACTTTCATGCATGTATCGTGGATGTTGTAAAACTATTATTTTAATGTTTGCAGTATATGTTATTTTCATACATGTTAAATAAAATGAACTATTTTGTTGGATTTAGTATATATCTTGTTGAATGTGAATTTGTATTTACTTTCATGATCATTGTTATCTTGTGAACTATTTTTCAGGTATACTAGCAATTGTTTCCTTGCTATTGTGTGTCTCTTTTAGGATAGTACTATTTATTTTATACTAGAGGCTTGCTCTTTCTCTCCTTCCCGTGGAAGTGCCTATTATACATTGCAATTGGTGTCTAACAAATCTTACTCACTTGTTGAACTCAAAGTTATGTGAACGATCTCTTGTGTTGTTTATTGCAGCCAAGTCATATCCTTAAGATCATTATAATGGTGGCAGTGCCCATACTCCAAATGGGGATCCTATCTAAAATGGTGTGAGGTGTAAATGGGACTTCAACTGGAGAGACCCCCTCATTGTTGGCGGCTTCCAACACTGTTAACAAAAGGATTTTCTCCTCCTGCAAGCTCCTCAAAGCGTGTCACTTGCTTACCAAAAAGGGCCTCAAAGGTCCCTGTGGACAAGGAAGGAGGATCACACTCAGCTGAAAAAGGTTGGTTCCTAGTGGAGCGGGGGTTCCTAGTAGATATTTTCATGTCTTGTCCCTAATTCTTCGAGGCATAAAAGAGAGAAAACTTGAAAAAGAATCTTTTTTTTCCTAAATTTTCTGAAAAATGTGTTGATGTGTGTGTTCTTTTTTCACGAGATGAAATGACAGGAAGAACAAATTAACTAAATAAAAAGGAATTACATACTTTGACACCTCCTTGGTAATAGTGCCAAAAAGTGATGGCCCTCAGTATTGCAACAAAAATGCTGCAACTCCTAAGGGTCTCAACTTTAATTATTAGCCCAGGACTCATAAAAACTTAAGAGGGGTTCGCATTGTATGTGAAACAAGCACTATCTCATTCTCCCATTGATATTTATGCGAGTGGAAGTACTAAAATGAAGGCTACATGCATAAGTACCAAGCTAACTAAGTTATTCTACAAGAAAAATACATATGCAAAAAATGACTTGCAGAATAGGAAAATTGCACACAAACCTATGTTGATTGAAATGAAAGAAAGCACTCTTGTTGGGTGACACACATTTCCATACTATCTGCAATAAATGGAAAAGTACACTTGCTTAAATGAAAGACTATGAATCAAAACCCAAATTTGTAGGAAAAAGTAGTTTTCAGAAATAAATAGACAAAAGCATCTCTGAGGTCTCTATACTTCCAAGTTTCATTATCAATGTCTTAGAGGTGTTGTAATATGCCTAAGAGGTCAAACGATGATTTTATTGCAAAGTTGAGAAAGAATGGAGGGTTGGTTACAGGTTACTACAAGAGTCTTTATTTTGCTACATGAGACAGTCGAATGAGCATGTAAACCAGACAATATGTGGGTTTGAGCTAAGGAGGAGTTGTGGAAATGCTTTAAGGAAACCTAATCGAAGCTTTAAGGCACCCTGGTGCAAGTTTATCCTAGTGAAATCGAACTTAGTGTATTCCTGAAGCAATGAAACTAGTTACGCAACAAAATAATGAATAACGAAATCTGTAATAACAAGAGGAATAAAATGGATGAGGACTTAAAATTGTTTCAAGGAGTGTTACTAGTGCTAAAAGCTACACAGAAAACCTATAAAAAGGAATTGCTCATAAAAATCTTCTATTTAGCCATGCATAAGTACTCTGAAAAGATAACTTTCAAAAATGCTAAAAAATGAATAAAAGCATGACACTTACAAAAGTATAGGAGGGCATTGAAGCTCATGGGGTGGGCCCAACCCAAGGATGCTCAAAGTCCTTAGAGGAAATACAAACTAAAAGTTGAAATAATACACAACTTTCATTAACTGAGAAACTGTCTTCACATTATAGAACTACAAAACTTGCTTGAGAATAAAATTTAATCTTTCTTCCTATTCTTCACTCTCTTCTCTATATCCCTATTGGGTTACTCGATTCTCTTATTTGTACATAGAGTGGGGAGTAACCTCCTTAAAAGGAGAGTTGCATTTCCCTCCAAAAAGTCATAGAAAAGAGGATCTTGCTCCTAGTACACTTCACAAAAAGAGGAAAGGGCATTAGATGCCCTCAGCTAGCCAAGTTGAGGTCCTCCTACAACAGGGAACAAGTGCCAAAAATACCTCTGATGTTGGATCTCTTGGAATATGTGCAATATCTCTTCAAATCCTACATAACAAACATGTTAAGGCGCATAAAATATGAAAACCTTATTGAACTCTTCTAAGAATCCATTAAGCTAGGAGAATGTATCATTAAGTGCAAAAGGTGTGTTCGACATAATTTTTATGTGCTTAGAAGTGGATTGATGGGCCTCATAATTTACCTATTTTGGAGGCCCATTAGCTTTTCGTTTCTTAACTTGGTGAGTATTATCAACTACTTTATATTTATCCGCTTCACTTTAGGTTTAAACGTATTTGTTTGGGCTCTAATTTGAATCAAATTCTCTTGATATTCTCAAAAAATTCTTGTTCATTAGAGTGCTCATGGGAAAGAGTTTGTATACTTTCTTTGGATTGCATTGATTCCAATACATTGGATTCTTGAGCCCTTTCATTAGTCAGAGGATCTAAATAATCTTGATTTTCTTCAAAAAATTCATTTTCTTCCAAAATTATTACATTTGGATTAGGGGTTTTAGGTGCTTTTGGTCTATGCTCTTCTAGTCACTGATTTTTGTCCATTCGTTCTATTTTTCATGGAACAATTTTTTTTTCTTTTGAGACAAGTAATTTCATTTTACATCTGTCTTAAATTTCAATTGAGCTAAGAATTTTTGCCTCTTGTCACATTCTTGAGACTTCCTCTTAAACATCCCTTATATTTGGATGTTGTCCTTGAAATATTCCCCTCCCAACGCATTGATCTTGAAATATTCTTCTTTGAATTCCTTGATATTGTGGAATCTTTCTTCCTACTGAGGATTTTGTGGAGGTTTTGATCAAGAGGATGGCTATGAACACAATGTTAATATGGAGGCTCATCTTTGGACGCATCCACAAATTCTTTTTGGATTAACATTTCTCTGAATCATATCTTCTTCCATTTTGATAGATTTCTTAATGGCTTATTGTAATTGTACAATATGGGAAGCTTTAACAACACACTTTACATTTGATGGCATGATGTTAAGATAACATCCAAATATTACGAGATCATCCGAGCATTGTTTTAAAGGAATTTCCTATAGATTTTAAAAGAAACGAAGATTAAGATATCTTATCCTTTGATTTTTTCAATATGAAACTTTGTAAGGAGGGTATGATAAGAAATCGGTCAAGTAAATCTTAACACAAACACTTGCTCCATATCATCAAAAGAAGATATTGTTCTAATGGGAAGTGAAAAATACCAATCATATGCAGGTCTAATAAGTGTCTGTGGAAAGACTTTGGCCATCACATCTTCGTACTGAATTAGTTGAATATCACATATAATAATAAACTGGGCTAGATGCTTCTTTGGATCCATTATGCCATCATTGTTGAAAATGGGAAGAATCCCGGGAGGACAACAAGGAACTAATGAAAGTTGGCACATATGATAAATAGATCTATATAATTGTCTTCTTGGGTGATTCCTTCTATCATCTTCACTATTTTCTCTTTGATTGTTTAACCACTCTTCATCTTCCCACTCTTCTTGGTTATCCATAGTATTCTCTTTTAAAGTCAAAACCTTTTTAGAAACAATGATTGTTTCTAATCGATGCTTTTGATTCAATTCAAGTATTCTTTGTCTACTTCTTATCAGTCCTTACCTTATCCAAACTTTATTTGAGCCATTTCTCAACTAAGTCTCGTAATCGCAGTTGTAACTTCTTATTTTACACGTACCTCAAATAAATCGTATTCAATTTATTTCAAATCTGAGTTGAAATAAATTAACCATTTATCAATATACAAGTCGATTGAATTCATTCCCCATGTGGCCCACAGTAGATTGACACGTTCCTACATTTTCTCTCTCTTTAATAACACTGCATCCATGATAAGACTTGGTCCTTCTAATTCCTTTGCCATCTCAATTAATTTAAATCAAAAATAATTCTATCTCATCTTTATTGTCACATTTAACAATTAATTCATGAAGTGTCTTTATCCTTTCCTCTGAATAGGCCTTTAATTTCTTGTTTCTCCCTAATGATGAAATATTTTGTTCTTTCTTTTGTGCTTCATTCACATCCCATACTTTAATGATGAATGTAGTTAATACTTCTTCTAAAACATTTCATCATTTTCTTGGTCTTATTCCAAATATTCAATGAGTGAATTAATTCTTACAAATATCGTGTCCAACTCTTTTATTAATGTTATCAACAATGTAGTGTGAGATTTTGACAAGTAAATTAGATGTTGTTTTAATCTTGGAACTACTCTCTGGTACATCTTATAAAGTTAAATTCAGTTTAACTATAGAGATGAGTTCAACAAACAACGGTGGCTTCGATAATAGAGCCATTTCCAATCTTTTAATCCTTTCCTTCAATGTAATGTTTTCAGCTTCTTGCTCTAACACTGAGTATGCCAACACATCTCCAGTAGGCTAGTGAAATTCGTATAATTCAAAGGATTTATACCTTTGACATCAATCTTAGTGTTAACCTAACAATGACTGTCATTCTTGAAATTTATATTTTCAAATTGTAGTTTTTCAATTTTTTGTTGGAGGCCATATAATGTAGTGTGATTGATTCAACTTCAAAATTAGTTGGCTCTTGTTGTGCCAACTCCTCAATAATGTATCGACTTTCTAAGACTCGCCTTTTGGCCTAGTATTGTCCATTGGTTGCTTTTTCAATATTGTCAATCTTCATAACTTGAATATTAGTGTCCTTGGTTGTTCCATGGGTGTTACTCCTCTTCCTTTTTTAACTGACTTCGACAAAATGAGACCTTTCAAGGGTGAACCATGGTTGATTCCCACCACCACCATCTCCAATAGTATTACTAATTTAATTCTTAAGCTCCCTTGCTTGAGATTGACCCTTTGAGGTTTAAGTTCTCTTTTGTGAATGTTGTGTAGTGGAGCCAATGCTTGCAACTGAATGTGTGTGTTGTCTATGTGGCAAGTTAATGTTGAATAAGGCACTTCCATCTTCATGAATAGGTTTTGGAGTATCATGCAATATTTGATCATCTCTAACACATTAAAATTGTTTCGCCTGAAACGTAATTCCATATATAGTGGAAATGAAATGTGAAGAACAAATAAAGAGAGGATCAAAACCCTTTATCTCCTCCAACTCATTCAATTTGAACATATCAAGATAAGTTGCATACTCATCAATTACAAAAATATCTTTGACTTTAAATCTTCCTAGTGAAATAGGTAGGGGTATGAATTACTTCTTCCTTTTTTCATTGAAGAAGTGAGCCCACTGAACTATATTGTTTACATAATTTTGATATATATATATATATATATAACAAGCATAAATTGGTAGTACAAGGGGCTTTCCCTCAAATAAAAAAAGTTAAATATATGAAAATTTATGTTATGTTTGAAAAATCACATTTCCTTCTAGAAGGACAGGGGCTTCTTGAGAGTATCTTCCAATAGACGAGTTACCAAATATTGTTATGCATTTTTACAGGAAATAATTATGTACAAAATTGAAATGAAATGGAGCCTTGTATCTCCATAGAGATGGGTACCATAATTGAAAAGGGTCAATGTCAAAATTGGAGTTGCGATCTTGTGAGGCCTTTAAAGATGTTGCAATAGACTATGGCATACTACAAGTATGAACACATAAAGAACCTTTTTGATTGATTGAAATTTCCTAGTTGATAAGAGATTGAAATTGAGATTGCATGGGCCTAGTTGAGTATAACTCCCTCATGCATACAATAATGTAGAATATACTAAAAATACTTAGGGATGGGTATTTTCAATTATAAACCAGGAACTTAGGTGAATAACTAGGCAATTTATATACATGGGCTAACAAACATATATACCTCAATTTTGTTGTTATTCACCAACTCCCTGGTTGGGTTCTTCATGCATTTCTTTAATAAAGTATTCCCTCCATTATCATTAGGAAGGCATCTACTTCAGCTACCTTGAAAGCTCGATTAACTTCATGAAGCTTGAGCATTTGTGTGAAAACATTTAGAGTGAGAGGAACAAGGGTCTTAGAAGAATTAATGAGTGATATGTTCCTCTTTCTAGGATTGAATCTATCGGGGCACCATGAAATCAACTCTGAGAAATCAAAAACTTCAAGCATGCACCTCACATCCATAATACATGAATTCTAGGCCTTGTTGTTCTCCTTTTTCATTGTACAAAGGCATTAATACCATCTATAGGTTGTCAACTGCTGAAAGTCATAGTCTTGTCAACCAAGTATATTGAGGGTGTCTCCACAAAAGGCTTCTCATGTTCTATTTGGCATGTTTGCTTAATACTTGTCAACAATTGTTAAATGAGTGAGTGCATTACAAGTGGCTAATTTGAAAGGTTTGATGTATTAAGTGAATTATTGTTTTTGGTTGTGAGGATTTCTAACCACCCCCTCCCACATTTACCCAATTTCATCGACCTATTGGAGCAAACATGGGATGAAGAGTTACTATGACGTCAACTGGCCTCCAAGCTTTAGTTATGAAATTGGGGCCGATAACGGACAAATCATAAACATTCCTCAAGAATTATAGGACACTCAAGGTCCACAGAACCACCCTAGGTAACCAAATCCTAAGTTGGGGCTGCTTTTCTATGACTTAACAGCCCAACCGCATGTACAATCCTACAAGGGTGCAGTTATAGGGCTCCAACTGCATGCATGTCACTACTTCCATGCAGTTATAACCCAAAATTTATTGTTTAGAGGTTGCGGTCCCAAGATCTGAGCCACAATTCCAAGCCAGCCTCCAGACTACTGCCCAAAACTATCTAAGGCTTTCCAAAATCATTATTGACACAAGGATAAAGCTAATCATTTAAACTCGAATCAAGCACTTGACTTAGACTACCTAGAACACACTAGATATTTCATCAAACGCATGGAAAACATATAAGCTACAGGTCATGAATGCATATATGATCATTAGAGTCTGAGATTCTTCTGAGAATCACCAAGAAGGCTATGTTTCCTCTCCACATAACTGTAACAATAGTTATTAGTCTATACATTCATCGATGAATCAATAACTAGTGATTCATGACAAGAGCCATAGATAACATACATCATGTAACCAACAAATAACTATCATAGAGACCATGGAAACTCAACCACAATATCACCAACATAATCACTACAAATTCTCATAGATCACAACAAGGAAATGTCTCATAATTAACATATGAAAATAACAACCAAGTGAGGGACTTCCACGTATTGCCTAAACATAAATTGGGCTGAACCAAATATCTCTTTCAACCAATCATCCTCGTGCCATATTGCAAGCATGAATGTGAGATCTCATGGAATAAACCAAGACAAACCAACTAGGGCTTCCAGAGGCCAAACCACCTTAACTGTCAACCACAATGATTCCACATCTACGGTTAGACATCACTAAAACCAACCATATTGTTCTCTAACCAAGTTATCTAGGGCTCAAGGAACTAGTAACTCAACCCACAACTTTCCAGGGCTTCTAGAAATAGTAAATCAACCCACAGCCTTCCAAGGCTCCAATAACTAGTAACTCAACCCACAACCCTCCAGGGCTTCAAAGCATTTATCCAACCCAGCTCCAGAGACAAGTAACTCAACCCACCAAGGGTTCTAGAGCGTTTGTCCCAACCTAGGCTCCAAGACTAGTAACTTGACCCAATTTGTTCTAGGGCTTCCATAGCGTTTTTCCAACCCATAGCCATCATGAACCTTAGCACCAATCTGAAAAAACAACAAGTGTAAGAACCCACAAAACCATGGATATTCAGGAAATGGCAAGGAAAGGCTACAACCACTATAAATCCAGGAAATCCTCCATGCCAATGAAAACACAACCAAATAATCACATGCATATACCATGCATATGGAAATCAACAAGGAAATCACACATGCAATATGTTCCCTTGCGCTTTCCTGCTTTCCTTTTCCTTCTTTCTCCAAATCCAATGTATGCCAAAGAGATCCAAGAATGCTCCAAGCTTTCTCTAAGTGTTCAAGAGTACAAGAGAATGAGAGAATAAAAGAGAGCTCCCAAAAATGAACTAACAAAATATGTGAACTAACCCCCAAAAGCCTTTTTATCATTGAGGCCTCTATTTTCTTCATTTTCCTTCAATTTCCCTCTCATGCAAATTTGTGTCTCGTCACCTTCCTTTTATCCTAACTTACTTTATTTTCATAAATAAAATGCCAATTATTACCACTTTTCCTTTGCCTATTTCCATAGCCATTAATTAATCACTAGTGATAACCATCACTATGTTTTGCCCAACATTCAGCCTAGAATACAAGTCCCATGACCTTGGTCTTATTTTATTTACATGGAAAAGCAACCAGGGATTGTTACAAACCCCTCTCCCTTAGGGGATCACCGTCCTCAGTATTCAATGACACTTAAAAACCAAAAAAACACATGTTGCCCATGGAACCTTATAACACAGTTCAATGCAACATTTACATCATATCATATTGCCAAGACCACAATCATCATAACATGAACACCATATTGTTTATTGGAACTTTATAACACAACTTGATGCATTATTTACAATAAACATATGCATATACATATAACCAACACGAAATAAAACACATATACCATAGTAATTCAGCTCAACTGGCAACATAGCCCACATCTGATCAACCATCTCCTATGTAACTTCATCGAGCCATAAATGCTTCCATTGTACTTTAACTTGCTCAATTGCTCTATTCCAGAGCATGAGTTGTTTCCACTGCAATATGCATTTGATTCTGGCTGTAATTCTCCCTCTGGTTCCACCTACAATATAAACCATTCAATCACATGATCAACATCCTAGGCATACTTCTTAAGCAATGAAAAATGGAAAACATCATGGGATTTCATCGTTAGAGGCAATGCAAGTATGTAGTCCACTCATCCAATCCTCTCAAGGATATCAAAAGGCCCACAATATCGAGGTACAAGCTTGGCACTTGATCCAATCCGCAAGGATCTCCTCTTGGGCTTGGTTCACAAGTACACATGTTCCCCAACCTAAAACTCCTTAAATACCTTATGTTGATCTGCATAGCTCTTCTGCCTGTCCTGTGTTTCCTTCAAATTCCTTTTAATAACATGCATTTCCTCTTCCATCTTTGCCAACATATCTGGTCCAATCAGTACCTTGTACATTGTATCACTCCAACTAATGGGAGTATTACATATCCACCCATAGAGTTCCTCAAACAAACTCATCTTCAAATATTCTTGATACCCATTGTTATATGCAAACTCTCTACCTGTGGAATATACTCTTTCTACTTCCTCTATTTATGCATAACGTACATCCTCAACATATCCTCAAGAATCACGTTAACCCTCTATGTATGTCCATCTGTCTGCGGATGATAAGATGTACTTAAAGCTAACTTTATCCCCAAACCTGTAAAAAATTATTTCCAACACCTGGAAGTGAACTTGGCATCTCTATTGGATAATATTTTTAAGAACACCATGCAATCTCAGTATCTCCCCAATGAAGACTTGAGTTACCTCACTAGCTGAATTAGTAGACTTAACTATAATGAAATGAGTTATCTTACTTAACTTGTCAACCACGACCATGATGGAATCATGTTGTCTCGATGTCCTTGACAAACCTGTAATGAATTCCATGGAAATGGTCTCCCATTTCCACTCTGGAATCAAAATCAACTACAATAATGGCTTGGATGCTTACATTATGCTTTTACCTGCTGACAATCCAAACATCTCACAATAAAATCCACCACCTCTTTCTTTAAGCTCGACCAATAGTAGAACTTCTTAATTGCTAATGACCTGGATACGACTTAACATAAAATTCCCTCAAGATAAGATCATTGATTTCACTATTGTCTGACACATAGATCTTGTCTCTAAATCTCACTAAGTCATTTGCTGTAAGATGATAATCCACATCCTGTTCACCTGTACCCTGTTGTTGTAACCTATGCTTAAGCTACTAGTACATGTCATCCTACTGCCCTGCTTGCAAGATCTAATCTTGCAAATCTATCCCATATGAACTCATCGTTGCAATGTGATATACCTACACTCTTCTACTAAGAGCATCTGCAACCGTGTTCTCCTTTCCCTTAATGTACCTGATCTCGAAGTCAAACTCAATGGGAGTAGCTAACCACCTAGATTTTTTGGCATTCAGATTAGGTTGATCAAATAAGTACCTCAACCCACTGTGATCACTCATCAAGATGAACCTCTTGCCAAGAAGATAATGTCTCCACTTCTTCAAGGCATGGATGATAGCTGCCAACTCAAGATCATGAGTCACATAGTTCTGCTTGTTCTCATTCAACTTCCTTGACTCATAGTATACCACATGTCCTTCCTGCATCAGGAATCCACCAAGTCCTCTCCTTCAAGCATTTTTACATACCATAAACTCTTTATCTAGATCTACAATCTTCAAGATTGAAGCATTTATAAGCAACTACTTCAACAGCTCAAAACTAGCTACACATTCCTCTGCCCATTCAAACTTCTTTCCTTTTCGCTACAAATATGTAATAGGATAGGAAATCCATGAGAAGTTCCAAATGAACCTCTTGTAATAACCTGTTAGTCCCATGAATGATCCGACCTCATCCACATCCCTAGGAGATTTCAATTCCATGATAAACCTAATATTTTTCAGGTCCACTGCTATGCCTTCCTTGGAAACAACATGTCCCAAGTAATGAACTTCTACCTTAAAGAAACTACATTTACTAAAATTGGAATACAATTGATGCTCTCTCAAAAATCTTAACACTGCTACTAGGTGCTCAACATGCTCTTCCTCATTCTTAGAATATATCAATATATCATCAATGAACACTAAAAAAAACTTGTCCAGATAAGGACGCAACACACTATTCATCAAACACATAAAAGTAGTTGGAGCATTAGTGAGACCAAAAGGAACAACTACAAACTCATAATTCCCATACCTGGTAAGGAATGTGGTTTTGTAGATGTCCTTTTCGTTGATGTGTGCCTCATGATATATTGAACTCAAAACAATATTTGAGAACATCGTTTCTCCCTTCAACTTATCAAACAAGTCATCAATCCATGACAAGGATACATGTTCTTGATCGACACCTTGTTTAATTTCCTATAATCAATACACAACCTAAGAGTACCATCCTTCTTCTTCACAAACAATGTTGGTGCATCCCAAGGAAACACACTTGGCCTAATGTATCCCTTATCAAGAATTTCCTTGAGCTGGAACTTCAATTCCACCAACTTGGGAGTGCTCATCCTGTATGGTGCCTTAGATGTTTGGTGCTGATCCTGACATCAACTCAATAGAAAAGTCCACTTCCCTATGAGGTGGTAACTCAAAATTTATGCTGGAAATACATCTTGAAACTGCTACAAAATTATATACCTCTTCAAGACTTCAACATCCTCAACATCTTTCCCTTTGTCACTATAAATATGACCTACAAACAAGATACATCCTTTCCTACTATTGTGCTTTGTCTGCATATTTGTAACCATTCTCACCAATGTAGGCTTCTTCTTACCTGTAAGATTCTCTTTTCTCCATCACCATCCAAGCACTCAATAGCCTTATCATAATAATCTACATTAGTCTTGTGAATGTACAACCAATCCATACCCAACAACATATTGTATGATCCCAACAAAAGCACATTTAGATGCACTAGTGTAGACATACCGTTCAACTCAAATGCACAAGATCTTACCCAATGATGAACTATTTTCTTAGTGCATGTAGCCAATTGCACCAAACAAGACTTTGCATGCACTTTTTCCATATCGATAATAGATTATTGATGATCAACCTACCTTTTATCCAATGCTGCATAAATATGAGGAATACTCGGTCCAACATGCCCAACTGTTTATGCCTCCTAAGCACTATAAATCTGAGGCATACCACCCTGATGTTGTGGACGGTATCTCCTGCGATGATCCTTTCCACAAGTCCAACACTGCAAAGGCTTACCCTCACAATTGTTTTGCTCCTCAGATTTAAATTCTCGTCCTTTGTCAATTGCATTAAATTTATTATACGTCATTGCATTTTCCTTGTTACTTTCATCCTGAGATCTTCCTCACTTCTTATCCCACTTTCCCTTAGTCTTGCCAATACCTTTCCAACCCTACTTAAGCTCCGACTTACGCTTAGAATGCTCATAACAATGCTTCAAATTCCCAATTACTTCCTCCAGTGTTTGAGGCTCATCATACTCAATCTGATCCTTAAATGCTAATGGCAACCCACTAACATATCTTTGAACCTTCATCTTCTCGTCCTTAAGATATGGTGCATACCTCAACAATGCCAAAAACGTAGTCATATATTCGTCATCTATCATAGATCCCATATTCAATTCATATAACTCCTTAGACTTACCACCATAGTATTTCTCTAACAAATACTTCTTCCTGAAAAGTCTCTTGAATTCATGCCAACTAAACTCCTCTGTCTTGATGCTTTTTACATGCTTCACATCTTCCCAACCAGATGTCTACTTTCCCTTTGAGACTGAAAATGAGTATTCTGGCTTTCATATTCTCTGCATAATCATACAGTTCAAATGACTTATTCATCCCAAATAACCATGCTTCTGCAACTTCTGGTTTCTTCAGTTCTCAATCAAAGATATGAGGTTTAGCTTTCTTGAAATCATCCGACAATTACTGCTTTTCGCTCCCCCTATAAGCATGATAACGATGATGACCATGTTGTATCTTTGATCCAAGACTAGAATAGAATCCATAACCACTACATCTCCTATAAGGTGTATCCATCCATCTACCACATATAATTGTATCATCCTTGTCTGACATGCTACCATATGCCCCATTTGTCCTTTCCTCTTGTCCATAACTAATCTGTGGTTGTCCCTGTCTTTTCAAATTTGATAAACTCTCAAGAATTGTTTCATTGACCTTTGGTTTTGTTTCCTATGCTCTAGCAAGTTTTTCATGTGACCAAATGATCCTATCATTATTTTCTTTGTAGCTTTTGATTTTTGCCTTTATACTTCTCAAGGTATCTGTGATGTCATGAGTACTCATCTATGTGTTGCTCATGTGATCTATAAGGAGAGTCTCATGAACTGTAATCCACCATCCTACTAGTCATCATTAATATTCTTCTTCATGTAAACATACCATGTCATATAAACCAAATATAAACACAATCAACATACCTTAGTGTGTTTCACAAGAGGATACCTCATCTGCATAGTCACCGAATTAGCACAACATATGTATATATATTGAAATCAACATAGCAATCATCCAACCTCAAAATCATCAACCTCTACACGATGACACAACTTCAAAAATGACCATCACAATACATGCATAACAAACACATCAACAACTAACATGCATGCATGACAAACACATTCCACCCATCCAGTCTAAGTGTTTGAACCTAGAATCTCTGATACCACCCTCTTCCACATTTACCCAATTTCACCAGCCTTCCAAGGTAAACATGAGAAGAAGAGTTGCTATGACGTGACCAAACCTCCAAGCTTCAGTTATGAAAGTGTGGCTGACAACTAACAACTCACAAACATTCCTTAAGGCTTACAAAACACTCAGGGGCCCAAGAACCACCCTCGGTGACCAAACCTTGAGCTTGGGATGCTTTTCTCTGACTTAAAACCCCAACTGCATGCACAAGCCTGCAAGGGTGTTGTTATAGGGATCCAACTGCATGCATGACACTGCTTCCATATAGTTATAGCCCAAAATTTCCAGTTCAGAGGGTGCGGTCCTAAGATTTGAGCCAGAATTCCAGGCCAGCCTCGAGAGCATTGCTCGAAATTGTCTAATACTTTCCAGAATCATTATTGACATGAGGACAATGCTAATCATTCAAACTTGAATCAAGCACTTGACCTAGACTACCTAGAACACACTAGACATTTCGTTAAAAACATGGCAAACATAAAAGCTACAAGACATTAATGAATATATGATCATAAGAGTTTGAGATTCTTTTGGGAATCACCAAGAAGGATTTATACCCTCTCCACATAGCTACAACAACACTTATTAGTACATACATTCATCGATCAATCAATAAATTAAGATTAATTACAAGAGTCATAGATATCATACATCATGTAATCAACAAATAACCAGTAAATAAACAACATAGAGACCATGGCAACTCAACCATAATATCACCAACATAATCACTATAAATTCTCATAGATCAAAATAAGGAAATGTATCATATTAACATATGAAAATACCAACCAAGTTAGGTAATTCCACATACCACCCGACCATAGATTGGGTTGAACCAAATCTTTCTTTCAGCCAATCACCCCCCCACCATATTCCAAGCATGAATGTGGGATCTCATGGAATAAACCAAGAAAAAACAACCAAGGCTTCCAAAGGCTAAACCCCCTCAACCCTCAACCACAGTGATTCCACCTCTACGGTCGAACATCATTAACATAAACCAGATCAGTATCTACCCAAGCTATCCAAGGCTTCAGGAATTAGTAACTCAATCCACAACATTCCAAGGCTCCAAAGCGTTTTGTCCAACCTAGCTCTATGGACTAGTAATTCTACCCACCAATGGCTTTAGAGCATTTGTCCCAACCTAGACTCCAGGACTAGTAACTCAACCCAAATCATTCTAGAGCATTTGTTCCAACCCACAACCATCAAGAACCTGAGCACAAATAAGAAAAACAAACAAGCGGAAAAACCCACAACACCATGGCCATCCAGGAACTGGCAAGGCAAGACTAAAACCACTATCAATCCAGGCAATCCTCTATGCCAATGACAACACATAACAGGATAATCACATGCATATACCATGCATCCAGAAATTAACAAGGAAATAACACATGAACCTATTACTTGCAAAGCAATCCAGTTGAAGCTGTCGATCCACTCGTTCCCTCGTGCTTTCATTATTTCCTTTGCCTTATTTCTTCAAATCCAATGTATGCCAAATTTCTCCACGAATGCTCCAAAATTTCTCTAAGTATGAAAGAGTGTGAGATAATAGAAGAGATCTCCCAAAACTAAACTAACAAAAGCTTAAACTGACAAAAGGCGTCAACTGATCCTCATAAGCCTTTTTATCATTAGGGCCTTTATTTTCTTCATTTTTCCTTCAATTTCCTTATCATGAAAATATGTGTCTCTCCACCTTCATTTTCTCTTATTTTCCTTTATTTTCATAAATACAATGCCAATTATTGCCACTTTGCATTTGTAAATTTCCATAGCCATTAATTAATCATCAATGGTACCCATTGTTGTACCTCTAAGATAATAGTAGGTCAACTACCAATGCCAGATCATCTAAACTAATTGTTTTGGGGTTTCTGGTTTTAGTTTTGGAAGACCAACGAATGAAGACAGATGTAGAATTGAAATACTTAATCCTTTGGGTTATATTAATATCTCAACGGAGGGATGTTATAAAGCTTTACATAGTGATATAGATCAAAAATAGTGGTGAGAAGAAGATAAAAAATAATATGATTATCAGAGTTTCCAGATTGTAAAACAGAACAATCATAAGTGTGAAAACCTTCTAAACTATGTTCCAAAGATTCAAGGCAATATACTTAAGCTTACACAAGATACTGATGATTTATTGATTAGAGGGGATTAGCTAAACAGAGAGTTCATTAATCCATTCTCTTAATAGATGATCACTTTAGGAGCTTATAGGAATAAATTGAGACGCAATTATTCCTACCTAGATATCTCTATAAGTCATAAGCATATGAAGAAAAACATAATGATTGATAACTGGAAAAACTTACAGGATAACACAAACTTTGTAAAACCAAATTCAGAATCCTCTGCTTTGTATTAAGGTTCCAAAAAGACTGAGTACATCAAGTGTCTACAAAAGCTTCCTTCAAAGGTGCAGCCAAGTTCAAAGTAGAATGAACAGTCACAACTTAAAAAGCAATGAATAATGAATATTCAACTTCGAACGTATAATAACTCAATAAGAGATTTATTTATACAATAATGAAACTAAGGAAATATCCTAAAATTGATTAAGGTTTATTCTAGGAAAGGAAAGATCTTCATGCAAGAAGATAGGGGCAGATATTGAACTGCTTCTTGTTGTCCCTTTTATTCAGGTTGTGTTGGCTTTGTTATTTGATATTTTCCCCTTTAAGCTGCTTGATTGTTTGTATCCTTTACGCTGGTTAATTCCTTCATTTGATCTTTCATCTGATACTCTTTAAACTCAATGAATATCCTTTGACCCTGTTGAATAGCCTTTACTGTGTTATTTTTACCTTTATTGTGCATTTTAGGTTTTTACTGTGTTTTTCAACAGTAAATCCTTTTAGATTTTACGTCAATGGTAAATTAATTTGATATAATCTTCATATTTGTCTTCAAACTGTATGCAGACTTTTTCTTTGTAAGCTTGGAACAAAAGCTTTGCCTGCAAAACACAGAAATTGTTAAGAAAAACATTGGCGACGGAGACGGTCTTCAAGGGCTTTTTGAGCTTAAAAGGATATTGGAAGGATTTCAGAGCGTATCGGAAGATAAAATGATGGTTTTATTGGTTGCAACGGCTTATGGAGGCTTCACTGTGTAAAACAGGCAAAACATAGCAACATGGTGATTTTTTGCGTTTAAACTTAAAAAACGGCTCTTTTTTTGAAATATGGGGCAAAGTGAATAGTGGTCATTTTGTCGTTATGCAGGAGGTGGTTTTGGTTTTCATTGCACTGCTTTATGAGGCGTGAGTGGTTTTGGGTGGGGTCCCCCGAAATAATCTGATCCTGACACATAGCAATGGGAGGTCAGTGGAATACTACTTTTCGGGTGGGTAATGCTCGTACAGAGAGCCGACCTGAAATCACTGAGGGTCGATAGATTTGAATGGATTTGATCGAATGGTTCTGGAGTGGAAGAGTAGCACGGAGGGAAAAGGAAAGAGCAATGGAGGGGCCCAGCAGTTAATCATGGCGTTATGGGCTTTATTATGGTTAAAAGACGAGATTAGCAGGGTTTTATGTTTAAACCATAAAAACATTTTAACAAAGAAATCCTTCGCAAAACAGATATGGCGGACTTGAAATAATATGAATGCAGGCAGATAATGAAATCGGGACAGGGTTCATCGCATATTGCAATTGGGGTTTAGCGAAGGAAGGCCCATCGCAAAGGAATGTGATAAGGGTCGGATGCGATATGGAAATAAATTATAGATAATATTGCGATCGGGTTTGGGTTCCCATTGCAATCAGAGATTGCAATGGTGGAGGGTAATGCTTTAGCCTGGGAGCTTGTGATGGAGTTAGATGTTAAATGGCATTGAACTACGATATATATTTGCGTCAGGTCCGAGCCCATCGCAATCGCATATCGCAATGCAGGGAGAGTGTATGCACGTTGAAAGGTTTGTGATGTGATATTTCGTGGAATACATAGTTTTATTATAAAACTTATGGTTTCAGGGTATTTTATAAGGGGAGTTAATATATACAGGAAAGGGAATTTTTAGGGGTTTAATACTATAAATTAGAGTTAATATGAGATATGGGCAGAAAGGGGAAATAGACTAAGTATGATGCTTTTTAATAAGTTATTTGCCTTCACATATATATATCAATACTTAAGCTAAACAACTTAGTGGGTTTTTGGGTAAAAGGGGATTTAGCATGGGTTTTTCACTTTTCTTAAGCAAAAATGATTTTAATCTTAGGAAAATGGATTTTTATGGAAAATGAATGAATATGAACTGTATGAAGGTGGGAAGGGGAAATTAGTGAGTGTAGGGATGAATGGGGATAAGGGAAGTTAATTGATCTTGTAGACCTTCATTTGCTTTGTGTAATTGCCTCATGGACATAGAAACATATGGTAAAACATGATAAATGTACATTTTGTCCAATGAATTATCATACTTCTGCAACTTTTCTCCTACTTACCCTTTACTTATCCTATCATTTTTCTTCACTTAATGGGTGAATTTAAGTTGGCAAACACTTTTCCTTTCCTTTTATTTTACAAAAGAAAACTATCTAATTCTAACCTTATAACATCCAAGGGCTCAGATTAAACTGATGAGCACCTTATTATTCTCTACCTAACTACTGATCTCCCAAGATTAAACAATTTGGCCAGATCTTTATTCTCTAGCTATAACATCAAATTTAAAACATGAAGTAGTCAAGATTAAATTATTTGACTGTCATGGGTTGTGGCATTTATGACAAGATGCACACAACCATTATTTTGCAGAAAAATAGTAGTGGCATTTAGACTTGCTCGCTTTCAGACTTTATTTGTTTTCTTTTCTTTCTAACCTAACATTTTATTTTTGTCTTTATTTTTTAGGACATCTAACCTAACATTTTCTTTGATATGGACATCATCATCAAGACATTTTTTCAAAAACATTTTATTCAATATTGTTATGTCCATATCCTAACTTAACATTTTTTCAAAATATTTTTTATTTTTTGACTATTTTATTCTACCTTATCAAAACCAAAAAATGCTACAACATTGGCTCCATTTGGGGACTGCTTTCCCCTGTAGAATGCAGAGAACTTGCAAATCCATGTGCCTTCTCCTCGACCTATGGAGTCCTTGCTGTAAAGAAAATCACACTGACATCTTGAAAGGTAAAAGAAAACCAGAGTATTTACAATGAAAATTATTTCAACTTCTTAGTACTGAATGAAATGTTTGAGAAACCTTCCATTTACAGGATAAGTGGAATATAGCCCCTCAATATTCTGCAGCACAAAAGTGTTGTTACCCTTGACTTCAGCAATTGCTAAAGGTCCAAACCATATATTATCAAATTTGCCATGCTTTCCTTTCTCTTCTCTCATGGCATCCCATCTTAGAACTAGATCACCTTCCTTAAGGTCCCTTTCCCTGGCTCTTCTGTCAAACAGGGCCTTCATCTTATTCTGATATTTATTCAATTTGTATTGAACTTCATCTTTGTCTTCATTAAGTTCAATAATCTGATTTATTCTTCTTGAAAAATCATCAGGTTCATCTGTTGAATCCTTCGGAAATTTTAAAACAGGGAAGGCCAAATTCGTAGGGAAGCTTGCATCTTTCTCATAGACTAATTGAAATGGAGATTTTCCAATTGATCTCTTTGGAGTAATTCTATTTGCCCATACTGTATAAGTCAAATGTGAATCCCAACTCTTCTTATGATCAGCTAGAGTCTTTTTTATTACCTTTACCAGACTTTTATTTGATGACTCTGCAAGGCCATTACCTTGAGGATAGTATGCAGTTGAATGATGTAACAAAATCTGATATTTCTGGAAAAATTCAATTATTTTAACACTAGAAAAAGTTGTTGCATTATCAGTTACAATTTGAGTTGGGCAACCAAATCTAGATAAGATATTCTCCTCAATAAACTTAATTACTACTGAATCAGTAGCATTTCTGACTGGAATTGCTTCCACCCATTTAGTAAAGTAGTTTGTTGCAGTGAGGATCCATCTATGCTGATTACTTGAAGTGCGGTGAATCCTCCAACAAAATCTAGTCCCCACTGAGAAAAAGGTACTGAAACTATTGATGAAACGAGTGGAAGAGCTGCTAATCTTTGTTTACCAGCAAACATTTGATAAGGAACACAACCTCTGACCTTTGCCCCTCCTTGTAAGAACAATGTGAGCCAAGAAAATCCTCCCCTCAGAATCTTGTATGTTATTTCTCTCTAAGCATAATGTCCCCCACAAAATCCTGTATGAAACTGATCAATGATTCCTTTAGTTTTTTATTCTGTTAAACATAATAACAAGATATTTAGTGGATCTTTCTAGTATAAATTTGCATTTATAATGTAGTACTTGATTGATTTTAGCTTAAGGGTTTTGCACTAGGTTTTGGAGAATGATGCTGGACACTCAAAATGGATCAAGAAATTTACAATATCTTGATACCAGTTTGACAATAAGAATTTTTCATCAATGTGTATAGGACTGATCTACTCTTAAGGTAGAGGTTCTCTGAAATGTTGCTCCAGCATTGGTTAAGCCAAAAGGCATCCTAGCGTATATGAATGTACCCCAGGGTGTAGTAAAGGTTGTCTTCTCTCTATCTGGTGTATCAAAATTCACCTGATTATAACCTAAAAACCATCAAGCATAGAACATCTTTGTGCTCCTAAAACCATTTGAAGTAACTGATCCATTTTGGGCAAAGGATAATTATCTTTTTATGATGCCTTATTCAAATTTCTAAAATCCACATAGAGTCTTATTTCTCCATTTTTCTTTCTACAGGAACTAGATTGGCAACCCAATTAGAATATCTAAGAGGGAGGATGATATGAGCATCTAGCATTTTCTTAATCTCCCTTTCTACAGTTGGTAGAAGGGTTGGATTTATCCTTCTAATCTTATGTTGATAAGGTTTTGCTTCTGGCTTCAAAGGAATCTTATGTTGTATTAATGAAGTATCATAGGTCTTTATATCAGCATAAGTCCAAGCAAAAACATCCTTATAATTTTGCAGTAACTTAAGATATTGAGCTTTGATCTCAGGGTCTAGAGATGCACATATTTTGATTTTTTTTATATCTTCATCAGTTCCAATGTTAATCTCTTCTATGTCATCTTTTGAAGAAATGGACTGAGGGTTTCGGAGGACATCATTTTGATCAAACATTTTTTCTAAAGGAATAAGTCCTTTTGGAATAAAATTATTAGATAATTGAAATTTCATGATTAGCAATTTGGGTTTTAAAATCTGAAGTATCATTTCCATCTGTATTTTCATTTATTTCAGTTCTATCTTCATCAATTTGTAGAAATGAAAAATCATCTATTACCTGCAGAAATGATTTCAAATGTTCATCATCTTCGAATATTTGCCAATGTTTCAGATTATCTGGGATAGATGGTCTATATTTGACTTGTATCTGATATAGTACATCAGTATGATCAAGAATTTTAAAAGAGCTAGCAGAGACAGCTAAGGCATCTGCATGAATATCATGATCTCTGGGAATATGAGTCAAATTAAAAGCATCAAAGAAGTTTTCAACTAAATCCCATACTTCATTTCGGTAAGACCTAAGTCTAGGGTGCTTGGTCTGGAAAGCATTTCTTACTTGTTTAACAATAAGTTCTGAATCAATAAAGACACTTAAGTTTTGAACTTTTAAGCTTTTGGCTAATGCAATCCTAAAAGGAAAGTTTCATATTCAGCTACATTATTTGTAACTTCAAAGTCTAATTTACATGATTGGGTTATATTTTCTTTTTCAAGTGAAATTAAAACTACTCCAATTCCTGCCCCATCTTTCGTGCAAGAGCCATCAAAGAAAATTTTCCAAATATCAATTTGGTTTGGTTCATGACTATCAACTACCTCTTCAATTTTGACTTGAGTTTTATGTTGGTTTGAAGTGAGTTGAAAACAACCAAAGTCTTGATCTATTGCATAAATTGGATGGTTCCTTGGCTGGTTAGTCTTATAAATATTATATACAAATATTACCTCTCTATATAATCTTAATTGCTCTCCTCCATAAATAGGAATAGCAGCATATGGCATATCCATCTGTAGAGTTCCCCCTAATTTGGCACAGCAAGACCTAGAAAGGAGCATTCCAAACTTGGGAGGGATAT
>APFE031537853.1:66253-124659 GCA_000404065.3 Pinus taeda | reverse complement strand
TGTGATCTTTCACTTCTTGAACATTTTTCTTCTTGATATGTCCTTCTATCTTGATATTTTGAGGAGTGGTAATTTCAACCAATGAATTACAAGATATGGTTTGATTCATTTCTTCTTTCTCGATTTGATCTTTCACTTCTTGCACCTTTTTCTTCTTGATATGTCCTTCCATCTTGAGAGTTTGAGGAGTGGTAATTCTTACCAATGCTTTACAAGATATGGTTTGATTCCTTTCTTCTTTCTCTGGGGTGGGGTCTTGGCATATATCCTCTTCTTTTGATGTTTCTTGATCCTTTTCTTCCTCCTCTTCATATTCTATGTAAAATAGTTTCTTCTCAGAACACTTATGACCTTTAGTGCATTTGCTATCGCAATTGTAACAAAGCCCTTTTTCTCTTTTTTCTTCCAATTGTTGTGGTGTAACCCTTGTAGGTTGTGGAAGGCTAGAAGAAACAACACTTCCATATTTATAGTTGTGAGGGGCAGACTTCCTTGTTGCCATAATTTTACTTTCCACTATGTAACAAAGCCCTTTTACTCTTTCCAATTGTTGTGGTGTTACTCTAAAGATGGTGTTGCTCTTTGTATCCTCATAATGTACTATCATTTCCTTTATGAAAATTGACCAGTAACAAGTTGTTTACGAGAACAAAGCCCTTTATACCATAAAAATTGATCCATTTCTAAATATGAATATGCAATACATACCTTTTGTAATAGTGGTACACCATATAGATCAAAATATTGCTCCATCTGAAGTATCCAATTTACCAGATCCTTGCCATCAAACTTTCTCATCTTGTTTTTTCTTGATTTTATGAGCTCGATCTTGAAACGACTGTAACTCTGTACCTTCAGATATTTAAGTTCTGAAATTGTGATCTATAGTAGCCCTCTGCGTCCTCTTTCCAATGCCACCAGTCTGATCCAAGTTGGATTCTCCAAGAAAAAGTTATGCACAATCTCCCAAGATGACCTGATTATAGACCTTTCCAGAAGAGCGAACTTGTATGAAGTGCCACATGTCACTGTTTCAACCTTTCGCACTGAAAATATATACAAGAAACTACATTCCATCATCTTTTTGTACCTTCTTACAAAATTTCAATCCAATGCTCAGAGAGAGTTATGACGATTTTCCCCAGGTCACCTGTTTGGAAAGTAATTTAGGAGTCTGCAAAAAGACCAACTTCCTCAGATCATATCTCCACAAATATAGCGCTAAAAGCTCTAAAATTCGGATCCAAGATTCAACGCGATTTCTTTTGAATGGGTTTTTTTTTTAACTTCTAAAACATCGCAGAAAACAAGTTATAGCGAAAATTCCACGATGACCTGTTTGGAGCAGCGAAACCCTAGAATCCAAAGCTCTGATACCAAATGTTATGAAACCAGCTCAAGAAAGTTAGAAAAGATAGATCAACGCCTTAGAATTCAGCCTCTTCGAGGGGGCAACCTCCTTTACATTACATAAATGAACAATTCTTGGATGATACAAATGAAAAGACCTCCTTTCTATATATAGGAGTCTAAGGTGTCATAACATAATCAGAGCCGACATAACAATAATAATGTAAGGGCACAATAATAACAATAGTGGGCTTCTATGGGGCACAATAGTAACAATATGGGCACTACCTCGGTACATCAATATAATAAGTGGGTTGTACTAATAACATTAAGGGGTTACACTAGTAGTATAGGGGCGTAACACACATCCAAGTAGAGCTCCATGCATCTTTCATATGCCATATTCTGCTATCCCTGTCTCTGGAGCAGGTCTTTCAGAGGGATCAGCTGCTATAGGAATCCTATAGGATGTCCTGTAGCTGCTTTTCCTCCTGGAATGCAAGCTAGAATGAGTAGGGCTATATTGCTGACAAGCGTCTCGGCTGATAAGGAGTCTAGATGGAGGGTATCAATTATGGTGAGTGAAAAATTGATGCTTAGATTTGTCATTTAAAAATTTTGCTGGCAGCATGAAGGAAACAGGATTTCTGTGTGTGACTGTGTAGGGACATAAAAATGAATGCAATGGAGGTGTACAGAGATGGAAAACGGGTGACATATGGCGATGGATGGAAGCAGGGATGTTTACAAGCCTCATAGACAGATTCCCAACCTTCGGGTCCCCTTCTAAGATTGATTTTGGATTGTCTGTAGGTTCTACAAGATCTTCCTGTAGAAAACACAGAACTTCCTGTAGAAGGTGAAATCTTAGCCCGAATGAGACCAAATCTTAGGAAAGGGCAATGGTCATGGAGGAATGGATTGTGAGGGATGCTTATAGCCTGGTGATGACCTCTGTCTTTGTCTTGTGCGATCCTCCTAAAACCTGTAATGACCTTCCTGCAACCTGTAATTTATTCGACAGAAATTAGGTTTATTTTTTTTTCTTCTTTTTTTTTAGACAGGTAGGGCACCTCCAGGAGGTTTTCACCCTCACTGTCTGCCCTGGGCACCTCCAAGAGGTTTTCGCCCAAGGATATTTTATTCTTTTTATTCTTTTTTTCTCTTTTTTTTTGTGTTCAAGGTGTGGGTGGAGTGGAGACAGGGGCCTGCTCCACTACCAGCACTGATTTACCCAGAGTTTCAATGAACTCCTGCTTAGAAAGGGGCTTCGTGTAGATTTTCAATCGATGCCCATTGACGAGCATGGGGATGGCTTCTTCATCAATGGTCCTGATAAGGGCTGAACCATTGTCATTGCATTTCTCCACTGTATATGGTCCCAGCTATCTTGTCCTCAACTTTCCTTTGAAATCCTTGTATCTCGAATCATATAACAACACCCAATCTCCTGGTTTAAATTGATTTTCTTTAAGGTGCTAGTCATGCCATATCCTTCTTTGAAGTTGGACCACCTCTGAGTGGAGAAGGGCTTGCATTCTCTGTTCATCTAATCCATTCAGCTGCAGTAATCTTTCCTGTTGTGCATGGCTGAGATCTAGGTCCAGCTGAGCTGTCAACCTCAATGTGTTATATTCAAATTCTATGGATAGCAAAGCCTTCTTCCCGTAGACCAGCTCATAGGGCGTGAAACCTATTGTAGTTTTCGAAGTAGTGTTATGGGCCCAGGTGGCCTCAACCAAGCGATCTGCCCAATATTTTTTGTTGTTGCTCACCACTTTAGTCAAAATCTCTTCCAAAGCTCTGTTAGTGACTTCCACCTATCCATTTGCTTACGGATGATAAGGGGTGGAAGTTCTGTGCTTAATCTTGTGATGAGTGAGCAGGTCTTCAATCAGGTTAGAGGTAAACTGACTTCCTTGATCTATGATTAATTATCTTAGGTAGCCAAACTTGTAGAAGATATTTTCCCTCAAAAACTCAACTACTTTTTCTTCTGTTGCTACGTTGATTGCCTTTGTTTCTGCCCACTTTGTCAGGTAGTCCGTGCACATAATGATGTAAGACTTTTGTTTTGAAGGAGGGTTGATAGGACCCCACAAATTCCATGCCCCACTTCTCAAATGGCTCGAAAGTCACTTGAGGTTGTAGGGGCATCTCATCCCTTGGAGTCAGTTTCCCCATCCTTTGACATCGGTCACATTTTTTTATGTATCTCTTGACATCTTGATGAAGAGTGGGCCAACAATACCATGCCTGTAGAAGTTTGAAGGCCATTCTTTTTGCTGCAAAGTGGCCTCCATAGGGCCCATCATGACAGGTTAGGAGGATGTCAAAAACTTCCTCCTCCCTGATACAATGCCTCAAAATCTGATCTGGGCCAAGTTTAAATAGGTTGCCCCCAATCCAAGTGAATGGGGCGCTTTTCCTCACGATCATGCTCTTTTGAGGATAGGTGTGACGGGAAATGTGTTGAAAATAAGTAATTTTCTATATCAGCAAACAATGGAGAGAGTACTGAAATAGCAAACAGGTGTTCATCTGGCATTTGATCATCCACCATCCCTTCTTCACCTCCAGGCAAATCTAGTCTAGACAGAAAATCAGCAACAACATTTTCCTTACCTGGCTTATCAACAATGGTCAAATCAAATTGCTGCAATAAAAGTAACCATCCAATGATACGAGCACTTACATCAGGTTTATTCATCAAATACCTAATTGCAGCATGATCAGTGTGTACGAATGTTTGATAACCAGTGATGTAGTGTCTGAACTTGTTTAGGGAATGGACTACAGCTAGGAGCTCTTTCTCGGTTACAGTATAGTTTAACTCTGCCTTGGACAGGTTTTTACTGACAAGATATATGGCATATGGTAGCTTCTCTTCAACTTGTCCTAATGTTGCTCATATGGCTTTGTTCTAGGCATCTATGTGAATGTGGAAAGGTAGGGCTCAATTTGGACCTCTCAAGATTGGGGTAGTTACCAACTTACCTTTCAACGCATCTAGAGCCTCTTGACAGTTGTCTGTCCATATAAACTCAACATCTTTCCCCAAAATACCAAACAATGGAGAGGCTAGCTTACTAAAATCTTTAATGAATCTTCTATAATATCCTACTAAGCCTAGAAAACTCCGAACATCTCTTACATTTTGAGGAGGTGGGACCCTTTGGATGATAGGAATCTTGTTGGGATCCACCTTTAATCCTTGCTGAGAAATTGTATGACCTAGCACGGTCCCTTCAGTCATTAGGAATTCACATTTTTCAGGACTGAGGGACAGGTTCATTTCAATACACTTGGTCAAAACTTTTCCCAGGTTAGTCAATGCTTCTTGGAAGTTGGACCGATAAGGAGTAAAGTCATCCATATATATTTCCACCGAAGCATGAAACAACTCAGCAAATATGTTCAGTATTGCTCTCTAGAAAGTGGTAGGAGCATTGCATAACCCAAAGGGAAGGACCCGGTAGGCAAAGGCACCCCATGGACAAGTGAAAGTGGTCTTATCTTGGTCTTCTGGGCTGATTTGGATCTGATTATACCCGCTAAACCCATCTAGGAAGGAAAAGAACTTCTTCCCTGCCAGGTCATCTAACACTTGATCTATGAAAGGCAAAGGGAAATGGTCCTTCTTGGTAGCTTTGTTAAGTTCTCGATAATCTACATAGATTCTCCACTTCCCATTTTTCTTGGGCACAAGCACCAAAGGAGAAACCCACTCGATGTCAAAGATGGGGTAGATGAATCCTGCATCCAACAACTTTTGTAGTTCTTCTTTGACAATGTCCTTAAGAGCTAGATTCATTCTCCTCTGAGGCTGCTTGATTGGTTTACAATCCTCTTTAATGTAAATGTGATGGGTACAGACTGAAGGCTGGACTCCTTTAATCTCCTTATAGCTCCAAGCAAAAGCATCCAAATGGCTGTTCAATAAGATATACAGCTCTTTCTCCTGAGAAGGGGATAGGGATGAGTTGATCTTCAAGGTTCTTTTAGGGCCAAATCTCGGGGAGTGGTCAGATCAACCACACAGAGATCCACTAAAGCACTGGCTTGGGTGTCCTCTACCAACTATTCTAATGGCAGCACACTGGGAGGTGGATTTTGAATCAAATTCTCAATAAGGTCATCCTCGGTTTGAGGACCTCCCATGGTGGCTTCCACTGTGCATAATGGTGCAAAGTAGACTTCATCCTCATCTTCCTCCTCCAACCAAAGAGGTAAGTCATGTTCTAGCAGAGGTTGGGCAGGAGGATATAGGATTAGTTGTTTGGACATAGGCCCATTCTTAATGGTCATGCTCCCGGCTCGACAACTGATGTAAGCATCTGCGGTAGCTAACTAAGGCCTTCCCAAAATGAGGGGGTATCCAATGAGATTTTCCTTTGGCTGAAGGACCAAGAAGTCTACAAGGTACTCCCAAGAATCAACGGAGACCATGACATCTTCCACAATCCCTTCAGGGGTCACGGTGGAGCGGTCTACTAACTGCAGTATTGTCAAGGTCTTTCTTAGGGAACTCTGAAGATTGAGCTTGAGCATAGTGTCCCTGGTCATCACATTAATGGCAGCCCCTAGATCAATCAGTGTGTGGGAGATTATGGTGCCATTGATGTGGACATCGACTACAGGACTCCTAGGGTCCAGATATTTTGGACAGATTACTTGTCCCAACATCAGGTCGGACAGTTGTCCTATGACATTCATAGTTGGGGCATCTCTCTTACGCCTACCTGGGTGCCTGAAACATTTCTTTTTTATCAATCTATTGTAGATTGGTACATCTTTTATGGCCTGGAAAAGTGGTATTTTTACACATAACTGTTTAAGTTCTCCCAGAAGTTCAGTCTCTTCTGGGTTTGGTTGTGTGGTTCCAATTAGTCTCTCAGGAAAGGGTGGAATGGCTTTGGGTTCACTTTCATGTTTCTCTTCTTCACCCTCCTTAAGAGGAGGTTGGCTATCTGGGAGGACCTTCCTAGATCGTAGGTTGATCTCCTAAACCTCCACAGCATAGGTAGGGCATGTTGTCTCCCCAGTATATACCTACTGGGCCTATCTGTTATCGGGGTTCGGGTTCGGTTGAGCAGGCATCTGGGGTTGTCTCGGAGGAGCAGGAGGTAATGGTTGTGGTTGAGCAGGTGGTGGAGGAAAAATAGCGGGAGGAGAGTTGTATTGGGGCCTCCACCCATGTTGAGGTGCATTCCACTGAGGTTGTGACTGAACATGAGAATGAAACGAATGAGCAGCAGGTTGAGTATGGTATTGAGATGGATATGACCAAGGAGGGGGTGCGGACCAGGAAGGATGAGCACAGGGACCCAAGAAGGTATGTGAATGGATTGGTTGGGGTTGTAATAAGTCTGGGATGTCCCTTACATCCCCTACTGGTAAGGTCTGGGTCCATGTGGCCTCCTTTGGTTCAGGAAGTAGAGTGGTTCAGTGGCTCCTTTAGCCCCTTGGTACATAGCTTTAAGTCCGGGTAAGGTTGGGCACTGGTTTGTAGGGTGGTCTGCCTCACAAACGAAACATATCTCTATGGAGTGCAATGGACACTCATTCCTAGGATACTTCCCTGTACATCTGGGACAAAAGATGGCCAAAGCCCTCTCAGCTTCCTCTTGCTTCTGTTACATTCGGAAGGTATCCATTTGCATGAAAATGGTCTGTCTCACCTCACTTTTAAGGTCTTCCATCTGATTTGCAAACTCATGTTTGGAAAAGATGGCACTGGCTGAAAGTTAACACCCCCTACCTCTTTTCCGGGCTGCCCTAGAATGGTTCCTAAACACAGTCTTTATGTCATCATAAGGTAGTTAGTAGATGTTTCCCCCAGCCAGCAAATGGAGGGTATCTAGAAGGTCTTCAGGGACTCCTCGGAGCAGAACCAGCTTCAGAGAATTGGGGTCAAGTGTGCACCTGGCCCTTTTATAACTGAGTTGGAACCTTTCTTCATAGTCTTCTAAAGATTCATCACTTCCCATGGTCATTCGAAAGATTTCTCCCTTTGTTTCCTTTGACCTACAGTAATCCCGGTATTTGTTGTTAAAGGTTTGCTGCATCTGAGCCCAAGTTGTGATACTGTTTCTAGGTAAACCCATGAACCAGCGTAGTGCTGCATCCTTAAGGGCAGAGGGAAAGAGTTTCAACTTTTTCTCGTCTTCTGCATAGTCATAAGTTCGACAAAGGACAGAAAACTCAAACAAGAAGGTATCAGGGTCTTCAGTGGTCAATCCATGGAAGTGAGGTAAGGCTGATGGACTTATGTTTTTCATTTTTGTGTCCCCATTGGTCTCTTGGATGGGAAAGGCACCTTCTATTCTCTCCTCATCTCCTATACCGTTTCTGTGTTCAACCATGGTCTCAGGAGGAATGTTTTCTTGCTCTTCTTCTATTATAGGATCTTCATAGATCTACGGAGGTTCATTGCCACCGAAGAAGAGAGAAGGGTGACTAAGTGATGTGGTGGGGGTGTTGGGTAAGAATTTTCCTGAATTGTCTCTGTTCCTACGAGGCATGAAAGGAAATATTTTTGGTTTTTTTTTGTGTTTTTCTCTGCTTGTACCTACAAAACTGAAATTGATTAAACAACAAATTGCAACTAACTAAAATAAACCTTGCTAGAATGAAAATTGCAAAATTGAAATGAAAGCAGGAAATGACTAATCTATGTTGTAGAATTGAAATTGCAGGAATGAAATGCTAAGCTACATTTGCAAAATTGAAATGCTAATCTATGAAAGCGGGAAATATCTAATCTATGCTCACTGAAATGAAAGCAGGAAATGTCTAATCTACTTTTGCGGAAATGAAATTGTAGAATGGAAATGAAACAACTACTCTACTCTTGCTAAAATAAACTACTTAGCAGAAGGTTGTAGTAGAAAATAGAAGAAAAGCAGCAATCACAAATACTTTGACGCTTCCTCGACAACAGTGCCAAAAAGATGGTGGGCTGCAGTATTGCAGCAATGATGCTGCAACTCTTGGGACTCCCTTCTTTACTTCTATCAACCCGGTAGTTCGTAACAAACTTGGAAGCGACGATGCTATATGCACAAGTACTAGCTCTTACTGCGGGCTGTCACTTGATCAACTAGCACAAGTTCGCTAGGAGCTTAAGCCAACTTCTATGAGTTATTAGAAATAGCTTTTAACTGTTATGGGCGAAAACTAACTCCGGAGAGGCTAATCTATTTGCAGAAAGAAGCTGAAAGCTTAAAGGAAACACAAACCCTAACAAACCCTAGTTTTACTGACTAACCCTATTGGTGCAAGAAAAGAGATGAAAGCCGCTGCAATGGATGCCATTGACTCTTGGAAAGGTAAAATTCATGTGACTAAGCTACTTCTGAAGGAAAACATGGAAAAAAATCTTTTTGTATTTTTGAGTAATTTTGCAGAATTATTATGCATGTGCTTTAACTATTTTTTACTGTGCAGGGGTTCATTGGTGAAAGGAAATGCAGTGGGTGCTTGCAGGAGGTTGGGAAGGTGAGAAGAGGGCCTAAGGGGTCCCTAGCACCCTTCTAGAGAATTCCACAGTGATCAGATCTTGAAAAATTGCTTGCGTGAACTTCTACAGGAAGTCTGCAGGGGTTCTACGCGAAGTTCTACAGGAAGTTCTACAGGGACGACCGAAAGAGGATTTTAGAGGGTTGATGGTGGAAAAACGGTGGGAAAGTGGAAATGAAGGATGGATAAGGTTGTTAAGGGGTCTAGGACCTGGTAAATGAAGCTGAGTGATGAAGGTGGTTGGATTTGTTCAAGGATGGAGAGAGAAATATTGCACAAGAATGTAGAAATTAGGCAAATTGGAAAAGTGTGGTGAATGAAGGGAAGGAATCTGGAATTAGGGGCTGGAACATGTTGTATGATGGAGGAAGGGTAGGTAGGAATGTACCACAGGTGTTCTGCACAGTATTTTCCAAAATTGATCGAACAAAGACTGAAAAAACCAGAGATCTATTTATTTTGACCTGATCTGACTAAAAAACCAGAAACATGATGGACAGAAGTTTATAGATAGGAAATCATGCAAGAGATCTATGGAAACTAAGCAAGAATAGATCTAAACATGTAAGCACAACTTATATCAACTTTTCCAACTTAAAATCTAACACTAGCAATTGCATTGGAAGGCAAAAACAATGTTTTTGTGGCAGCAAGTACACCTTGGTCTCAGCTCATGGTCCCAAGGAGGGAGAGATGAGATCCAGGACTTCTTGATGGCCTTTTTGCAGATATTTTCTGTAACCAAACTGTCAAATCAACCTGAAGCATGAAACTATCTTAATCATCAAAATCAACCTAAGTAACAAAGCAAGATCTTAACCTAAATAACAGAAATTATTCTATGAATGCAAGAAAACACATAAAAGTACAAGGAGGTACTGGCACTTGGGTTGGGCCCAACCCCAAGAGCTACAACCTCCTAAGAAAGCTCAGAGCTGGTGCAAAGCAAAATTCATCTCCATTACTCAAAAAATAATAGTCGTGTCACAAAATTGCTTACAGCAAGAGCTCGAAAATGAGCTGAAATGCAGAGCTGCACTAAAGTGTGAAAAACAACTATTTAATGGCTAAAATAACAAGGCTTGAAGCCTTCCTACTTATGCAACATGAGGAATCCCAACAGTCCTCCTTAACTTTGGGAGTTTGGCTGCTCAAAATTGCAGTTAATGAGCCACTTCACAAAACCTGCTTGTCTACCCCTTGAAATCATCTTTGGTGGGCTGTTGAACTCTAAGCTAATGGTGGAGAACTCGAGGAAGGGGTCATTTAGTGCAGGAGACACCCTTCCTACAAATATTTAACCTTGTTCCTTCGTATTTGGTTGTCAACTTGCTCATAAATGCTTGACCTTGGTCCAAAAGATGTCCAAAAATCCGCAATAAGCACATATTAGACTTTGGGGTCAAGTGACTATTCTCATTCATTCAATTAACATAAATATATTCAAAAGCATACATAAAATTATGAAGAATGGTGGATTAATTGAGAATAATAGGCAAAATGAGCCCATAAAGTTACCCATTTTTTAGGCTCATCACAAAGATAGCTATGCAACCCTCCTATGTGTTTTAGCAAGGTATCTTGTGACTGTAAGTCTACTCCTAGCATAAGAGCTCTTTTCCTAAACTCTTGAGTGTACTCTTGTACATTTTGAACTTTCAACTATCTGAAAATTTTCCAATTCATAATGGATTTCTGCATATGAGTTAAAGGGTAGAACTGTCTTTTTATAGTAGCAATAAAATCAGACTAAGAAATAGAGATCTTACCATGTTTTTTGATCTTGTCTTGAGTCCTTTCTTCCCACCATACAAGTGTTTCACCCTCCATTCTTAATGAAGCCAACTGAATTTTGAGATCATCCTCTTGAAGGTTCTGAATTATACAATACACCTCCAACTGACGAGTCTTGTTATCTAGCTTCTCTGCATTAACTTCACCATTGTACATAGGTAACTCGAATTTAACATCGAGCTTCAGAAAATGTGATTTACCAATTCCTTTCGAAGAATGATGATGAGTATGAGTAACGTGGTATTTGTGGAAGAGTGTGAATATTATTTTGAAGAATGAAGAAGATGGTGGAGATGGTGGAGGTTTGCCTCCATACCCGTTACCTCCTTTTCCGTTACCTCCTCCTAAAGAATCTTCTCCATTGGGAGGCTTGGAGCTTTCTCCTTGCAATTTGTTATTCCTCTCTTCATAGAGGACCTTAACAATCTTTGCCATATCAAAGAAATCATTTCTGAAGATCTTCTCATCTTCTGTCATGATAGGTTCTCCTTCATGAGACATAGTCTCTAAAGACTCAGCTACAACTTGAGGCTACACTGGTGTTGGAATCTCAGCTGCAACTTCTACAACTTGAGGATGTACTGGTGTATAGTACTTTGGAAACCTTGCTATTCTTCCACTTGACCCAACTTCAGGGCTTTCAACCAGCTTTCCTTCACCTTTTTTTGAGCTTTAACCTTGTAAGCATGACGTAAACTTGCAAATAATTAAACCCTTCTTTCACAAAGAAAATCTAGTAAGCAAAGCCAGAGCTCTTGGAGAAGAATAGTAATGTTGTACTAATTCCCCATTTAGAAATAAACCCAAGATGCTTATCATTTTCTTTTTCAAGTGCTTAAGGATTCAAAACTTTTGCATAATTAACAGATTCCCATGAGAGTTTCTTATGTAAATGTTATAAACAGTTTAACATAAAAGCATATGTTGAACAACAACAAAGAACATCAAAATATAACACACAACAAGCATATGATAAAGGAGTTCACCCCTCCTGGGCTATGTCTCCTTGGTCCAGCTTCTAATGGCTTGGGCCTCTCTATTATGCTCAAATTACATCAAAAGTGTGTTTTCAATGCTCAGATGCCTCTGAAACCTGTCTCAATGAGTTTAAAATACTCAAAACTACTAGGCTTGACTATTTTTGCATTAAATTTGGATAAGAACTAAAGGATTTATGACTTCTCCTAGTTCTCCCACTATTCTTTCCATAAAACGCTCAAAATTGGTAGAAAACTACAAATTAGCCCCAAAATCCACTAACCTGGTAAGAATTTTTCTGCAATGTGGGCCATATCCTATCGGTCGTATCATAAATCACAATTGGTGAGTTCAGAAAGATGAAAGGTATTGTTTTAGCGGCAGAACACTGTGATGCGATATAGGCAGACCCGACGATATATTAAACAGTAGCATAAACAAATGTCACGTCTGGAGTCTATCATGCTTCGGAACTCAGTGAAGTTCAGCGGTCTCTTAACACAACAAATGTTGTGATGCAATGTCAAAGACCTGCCAGAACATAAAACTATAACACAATAAAGTATCGCGTCCAGGAACTCAAATTTCACTCGGGTCGAGGCCGATACCTGTTCACAGATTGTGATTGTGATTTGATCACATCGCAACCCAACCTACCAGGGGTCGATTTGAGAGGGGCAATGGTGGGCTTCCACTTGGCGCCTCCTTAGTCGCTGAAGACTTGCCACATCATCCCAATCTTGTCATGTAGGCACGTCAAACTTGAACTTTGACTTGCTCTAACTTCTGCATACGAGCTCGGATTTGAGTGTCGTTCGCACCGTTGGATTCAAAATGAAGAGCTATTCAATCTGAAGCTAAGTTTGATAAGATTATGACACTTTGATTTTTGAGCATAACTCTAAGCACCTGATCACAACAACACATGTTGTTGACCTAATCCTCGATAATCTGAGTATTTGATGAGGATACTCTGCTAAAAGGAAGATCATGCATACAATTAGGGGGAGCTTATGATGATTAAGCATTCTTGCAAGAAGCTATCCGTGGATGGATCCTATGGGAACCTGTTGATGCCCCGAAAATCGTTGTATCAACATTGGGGGATAACCACCCGGTCCGGACCTTAATACAGCTCCTTTTCCGTTTGGGATGGTGGCTCCGACTAGATATAATGGGACCAGTTTCCCAATAATGAATAAAAGGGGTGGATGAACGATTGGTTATCTAATCTAATGATAGGCGAATAACTTAATCTATCAGCAAAATAAAATAACTATTGCTAATCCCGGGAACTATTATTCTTTGGAAATGTAGCGTTTGATGATATTTGTCTATTGACAGGCATATAGATGACTCTATCAAATAAACATAGATATTTATTCATTCAAATATTACTTTATTTAAATAGTTAAACAAAGTGATTAACATAATATTGCTACACTTATCATTTATATCATCGATACATACATGATTAGAAGAAAAGCACACTGTAAACATCCAATAGTGGAAGGAATAAAGAATGTTGTTAAAACACATATATATATATATGATAATAGCAAGAGCGATCAAATGACAATTCATATAAAAAGAATGAGTTCAGACATAGATAATAGTACCATATGAGCTGCTAATCACTCCCAATATCAATCGCTATTTTAAATTCTTCTTCCAACGCAAAAATACTTTCAAACAAAGATAGTAGTGCACATTCGCGTAAAAGCTTCTTTGCCAAAATCAAAATGATTGGTCTAGTTTTATAAAAGAATATCCCTGAAGTACAATAGTGCAACTTCAGGGTTTAAGTCATATACAAAACTTTTACGACCCTTTCTAAATACATGAAAGGGTCTATAAATACTAAACTAAGCTAACTATCTATGAAACTGAAATCCTATTTAATTGGTATCAATTGATTTTGAATATCTCCTTCACAGCAATCTGGCAGTCGGCGGCATGAATCATCATTCAGGTTGTTTGCCTTTAAACCTGAGCTGACATATCACAAGCATTGGATCCACTTCGGGTGGTCTGTTGAGGTGAGAATTGAGTTGGGCGGGATAGGTGGCATCCTGAATATCGGGAATGATATACCCGATTGCATCTGTAAGGCATTTTATGGCGGCTCTCTGGCTGTGCGGTTTGACTAAAAAGAACCAATAGGTGTCCCATGTCAAACTGTTAATTCCTACGATTAATCTTCCATTTTTCTCTAGTTCCAGATAACATGACTACTCCAATGTTTTAGCTGCTGTCAATTTACCTGGAGTACATTGAGAGATCATGTTAGACAAGTAAAGAGTATTATTAACCAATTCAACCAAATTACTAGTGGTTGATTTTCATCTTGAAATTGCTCTCTCTGCTTTCATTAACTGGGACTACCATTCTGTAAATAATATCTCTTTATGTGATTCCAAAATCTTTGGTAAATTAGCCGCCTGTCTCTGATCGGTATCTTGCCATTCAAGAAAATTGGTTAATGTTTCATCGGCTTGATCCAAGTTTGTTCTAGCTTTTTCCGATTTCTCACTTATTGATGTCGTTAAATCGCATAATGGTTCGGCTTGGGCGATTTGTTGACATAAAAGCTTTATCCGAGTTATCAATGCCTTGTTTATCTATAATGCCTCTACTCTGAATTCATCTATCTGTGGAAATTTCTTTGTTTTCTCTAGCTAGGCTTATAGTTGAGAAATCTGCTCATCTTTTGATTTCAGTATTTGTTCATTCGTTGCTTCTAGTTGTGCCAATGCCTCAGACAGCTCTTTCTGCTTTTGAACTGCGCTGTCATCAATCCTTTGTTTCTCTTCCTGCAATTGTTTAGTCAATTGGTTATTTATTTGTTGTTGTATTACCAATTGTTGTTCTGCCTGCTCCGCTTTTTGTTGTGCTTCTGATAGTTATGCTTGTAGTGAAAAGATCTCCTGGTCTTTTGTTTTCAATAAACTGCTTACCTCTGATGCCTTGTCTATTGTTGCTGCCGAATAGGCTCCAGCATATTGTGATAGTTTTGTTAGATCATCAGAGGGGTCAAATTCCTCTTTCCAAAGCACATTGCCTGTCACTGTTTGTTCTGGGAATAGGGAAGGTTGATCAGTCCTTCTCCTCTTCCTCTGTCATTTTACCACAGCTTTGTCTCTTGGGCTAGAAGACATCTAAGGGAGGAATTTCTTCTATTTGCAAAATAACCTGATCGGAAGGATCCTTTGGGATTATCTCTACTTCTTTTCAACTCGGTAGGACGTTGGTTTCACCTGGAATCTGTTTTGAAGTTGCATCCTGTGTATCCGCCTCTTTTGAGGTCTCGACATCTTTAGAGCACTCAAGATTACTGATAATTGAGTTGAATTGCTGCCATTCCTGGAGCAATTTCGGGTCAATTTGAGTATTTACATTCACATTTATGCTGCTCTGTTCCTGCTCTTTCGTCTGGGTCTCCTCTTGTCTTTTCATATGCACTTCTTCCTGTTCCTTTGATGTAACAGGAGGTTCCTTAGTAAGTCGTTGTTCAGGCTCGCTTGATTATGTTGTTGGGGTTGTTGCTAACAGATCTAGAGGCAGAGTTTGCAACCTCTGTTCTCTAAGTCTGTTGAATTCAACTAATCCATCATCTTTGTATTCGATTATGGCCAGCGATTTAACTTGGAACATTGACTCGGCTGATGAGAACAGGTCGTCAAACTTATCTTCTTTATGCTCAAACTTGGTCAATTTGGCCTGTTCAAGTGCATTATAGGCGACTTTGCGTGGATCAAATCGCCTACTAGGGAGAGTTGCTAGAGTTAATGACTTTATTTTTTCAGATTCTTTCTCTGCATGTTTGAAATCATGTTTGAAGCGTGCCTTGGATTTTTTGGCGGTTGAGCGCAGATGAATGATTGTTTGGAAGATAAGGCTTTTAATACGAATTAATCGTAATAACCCTGCTTTAAGATTTCTTTGAAATTCGCGCTTTTGGCTTTATCGCAATCGGGCGTCGGGGAAATCTTAAATCGTTACATTGGTTCCATTTGGAATCCCCGATCGCCGATAGTGATATCACATCGCATCGGGAGTATTAACTGGGCACTTTGAAAAGCATGCATGGTAAATCCCCGATCGCCGATAGCGATATCGCATCGCATCGGAGCAAAAGGAATTTTATTATGCCAACTTATTATTGCCGATATCCGATAGCCTATTGCGAGTTGTCGCGTCGGAGAAAACCAATGAGTCTTTAGTTATGCCTCCTTTGTCATTGCGATATGCGATCTTGCGATTGCTTTATCGCAATGATAAAAGATTAATCATTCATATATATAAGACGTTAAATTGGTTTATCAAAAAGGTTTTGTAATGTTTTTTATTTTGTTTTCGGACCTTTTTGAGTAACACTAAGTTGATACCAATTAAAATCAAAAGGGACCCATTTCACATTATAGTTTTGAGAATAATAATGATATGAAATGGGGGGTTGTTGTAGAGCACAACAGAACCTTGGAAATTCATTCTTTGATAGATCATTTCTTAAGAACATTCCATTGAAGGACATGATCCCTTATTCAGCCTTGAACTACTATTGAAGATCTCTTCCACTTGATCACTAAGTAGTTAATCTTTCATGAACTAGAGTAGGTCGTGCAGACAAGGGGATTTGGTTGATCACATGAAGGAATTTAAGCACATCTATCATGGAACATATTGCTGGAAAGAAAAGCACCATGACAAGGGGAGTAACATACCTATGAAGAACTATTATTCGTAAAGAAAAGAAGCAGCTTGATAGGGGAGCACTTGAGGCACCCTATTTGCCATTGATGTCAAAGGGGGATAGAATGTTGAAGGGAAAGCTATTTAAAAATATGATCTATATTATATATATATATATATATATATATTATATATACTATATATATTATATATATATATATCTATATTATATATATATATATATATAGTATATATTCTATATACACATACACATAAGGAGCTCGACCTTTTGGACAGATAAGTAGTTCATATTTGAAAAGGACAAGAAGCATATAGAGTTCACAGTTCACAACTTGTGAACTTACACCGAACTTGGAGGAGGATACTATATCTAATTGCAAATGGTGTAACTACTTTCCAAATCTGTGTGAAGACAATCAAGGGCTACAGATGGTCTGGATTACACCATAATTGCGGATCTATGTAGGGCTGTAGATGGTCAGATTACACCATAATTGTGGATCTTTGAAGGGCTGCGGATGGTCTAAAATATTCACCTCCTATATCCTGACTATGATTAGAAATTCAGACTGTGGAAATAGACTATGCTCGGACCCGAAAATCTTGGACTATGTGCTGCTCTGACTATTAGTTGTATGATTATTGCAGAAGTGTTATGAATGGGTAAATATTTTTTGGTCTTGTGATTTGGTGTGAACTGTGGTAAAGTTTTCAATAAGATATATTACTGTTGTCTTGGTGATTTGGTTCAGATCTGTAGAAACCCTCTCCCTCGACCTATGGCAGAGACTCTTTTGACGGTATAGCAGCCCTCCTTCAGAGACCTCTTTTGGTGATATAAAAGCATATTAATTCAGACTTGAGATATCATATTCAGGGCTGTAGCAGCATGTCAAAATTCGGATAAGTAGATTGGTGCAGCATGGTGCCAGAATATTATTGCTAAAGTTTTGGTGTAGTAAGGAAATTAGTGAAGCTGTGGTGCACAAGTCTTGGTGCATTACTAAAATCTTGGTGCAGTGTTGAAGTCTTAGTGTAAGAAAATTGGTGCAGAATTGATGAACAAGTGTGGTGCAGAATAGATGGTGGAATATGGTGTATAAATCCTTGTGTAGAAGTATTGGAACAATTTAAACAATGGTCTGGTGTAGTGTGGTGCAAGGACATTTGTAAAGAATAATTGTCACAATCTAGTGCTGAAGTATTGGTGCAGCGGTGGTCCAGTAGTCTTGAGATAATCTGGTGTTGAAATATTGGCGCGGTGCAGAAGTCATGGTGCAAACTTTGGTGCAAACCTTTAGAGGTAACTTGAAGTAATCTTTGGGACTAACCTTGGACCATATTTGAAGAAGGTGCAAAACCATTATTAGAGCTGGTGCAAAACTTGGTGCAAATCATTGAAGACACATTGAAGTGTTGTATTGAAGATCATAATGCAGTGTTGATGTCATGATGAGGTAACTTGAAGGGATTGATTGGGTGTTATGAAGAACAATGGTGACACTTTATGTATGACAAGGTTGTCATTGATGACTTGATGTGGAGACTAAGTGAAGGGATAACTAAATATTGACAGGGCTCGATGAAGAAGACTTTGGGAGTCGTGAAACCAAACATATCTTGAGAAAGCGAAGCTATAGGATTGGTTTCCTTGGAGTTGGTACTCCTAAACTCAAGGTTGGTGCCTTGGATAAGATATGGTTGAATCACTAAAGGTCGGAGCCTCACTAAAGTCCAAGTAGGTGCTTGGCACATCCCAAGTTAGAGCTTGGGTGTCTTATTCTAGTGTTGGAGCCCTACCGATTTGTACTCAATTCATTGTAAAGATTATATTAATAAAAAAATTTATTTCTATTGTTCATTTTGTGTTCTAAATATAAGTGATCTAACTGGTAAAAGTAACAATTGAAAATAAATATTGATTCACCCCCCCCTCCAGTATTTCCAACAATAAGGATCTAGAATAACACTTGGAAACCTGGGGCATATAGACCCTTTTTATGATTATGAAGTGATTAGAAGGAGACTGCCTACTTAAGTAGGGTCTTACATACATATGAATGTCTATTCTCTTAGCCATAAGCCTGTGAATTTGTATAAGAGGCATTGCTACAATGCTAAATGAGTTATTCACTCTTTAAGGGCAAGCAAAGCCTGAAACCCCTGCATCAATGCTTAGCGAACCATGCTTATCAATACCTTGGATGTCTTCTGCTAGCTTCCTATCATCACTAGTTAGGTGTTGGAGGGTTTTGCATAATGCCATGGAGTCAAATGTATACCAACTTTGGAGTTGGGAACCCTTAGTGTGTGGCAGAAGAGGTGAAGCCTTTTAGAAGGTCGTTGTAGGCCCATAGCATGGTGTGGTTGCAGCAACACCTTCACCGGCACACCATGAAATCCCCTGCTTTGATACAGGGAACATTAGAGGGCTAAGAGCTCGTTGGAGAGGCCTCCACCAAAGCTCAGGAGGGCTAGCACCGTGGGGTGCATTAGCAAACCACTTTCTCCATTGTCGCCACTAAGTAACAATGCCATTCATAATGGCCACTGAACTCATGCAGTAGAGATTTAGCCAACTTAACTAGTGAGGAGAAATCAATGAAGAGTTGAGGCGAGCTCCTGTTATGTTAGTCATAATCCAGATTAAACTCATGACTCAAAGATTGATAGGGTTTTCTTGATTAAGCCATGACAACACGCATGTGTAAGCTTCATGGAGTGTAAGTAGATAGGGCCTTAAAATTATAATGCAATCCTACTATCCTTATCCTTGCCCTGATCAAAACCCCAGTAGCAGAGGCATTCCATTAGCAAGGTTTGATTTGTCCCTAACGTGATTGGTCGTGAGTGTGCCAACATGGCTCAGAGGTGGAATTTGAAAGATTCACCTCAGAAAATCGTGTTTAGTAATGGAGGGACGAGGTGTCGGGGTGATGCGACAAGATGACGTGTGCGTGGCGGTTATGCCATGGGCTGGAGGGGTGGCCCGCTACCCACATAAGCTCGAAAGCACTAGTCCAAAAGGAAGGAAAGGGGTGCACAAGGAAGTGTCGAGCAAGGCCTTGCGGGGTGATGTAAGGCAAGAGTGTGGCAAGGCCCACAATGTTATGGCGATGTTATTGGTCAAGGAATGACCCACTTGACCACTCAATGTGATGGGTTCATATCAAAAATTTAAAGGGAGGAGTCAATTGTAGGCGTAAGGACATCAAGGAGTAGGGTGACATGTCCCTATGGGGCCCACTCGACAGATTGAGTGGTACATAAGGATACAAGGATGTGAGCACCAGGCAGGACCACTGAGATGATGTGGTGTCATAGCCACATGGGCCCATTGGAAGAGATAGCAAGTGAGAAGGGGGAGGCCCACATATTCCAAGTAGACCTAGAGGTGAAAAAGGTCTCTTAAAATGTTTGCACCGGGAGAAGGTTACAGGTTGACATTAGCCAACCACATCATTGAGCGTGCACCCGATTGGTGGAGAGGAGGTACCACCTAGCAGGTCATCTTGATGGACTTACCCTAGATGTATTAAAAGGTGCAACAAGCAAAGGCATTGGGATAACATGATTGGGATGAGGTAAGTAGGCAACAATGATAATCGACAAGCGGGCTTCAGGCCAATAAGAAGGTGGTAGAGGGGTCCACTATCCATGAAAGCTTGATATAAAGACCCCGATAGTAACTAATGTGCGCACTTGGGGAAATGTTGGGATAAGGTAAGAGGGGTGGCGTGACTAGTGGCACCCACCCAGGAGGCATAATAGAGCAATGTTTGAGGGCATTGAGTTGATGCAGGAAGAGCAGGTCATTGCATTCGGCATGGCCGATAAATGTGTGTGTGTGTGTGTGAGTACATAGAGTGAAAACCCTAGTTGTGAGGCATTGATGATGAGTTGGCCAGTTTTGGTAAGATTCAATGGAAAAAAAAAGTATTAACCGATTCCTCTAATAGTATGTGAGGGGTTGCGTATGTCACGAAACACAAATGGAGTTAATCATGAAGAGGGAACATTTGTGGTTCAACTAGGTAGGTGGTTGGCCAAGCTCCAAGATGTAATCTAATTCAAATGGATTTAATCACGAAGAGGGAGTGTCTAAAGTTCAGCCAGGTAAGCTGTTGAATGAAGGAAGACCCAAAAACATAATTTTCTTTCAAAAACAATGCTCATGTCCAACAAGTGTAAGGGTTTAGAATGTAGAGGCAAGATTTTTAGTGGAGAGTGTGAAAGAGGCATGATTGATACAAAGATAAAGACTGGACCAAATTGGAGATGCTCACATGGATTAACTATGTCCTTGGTGAAAATAGAGAGGGTGCAGGGACAAGTAACAAATCTAAAGAGATCCAATCCTGTGTTGATAGATAAAAGGAATCTTGATTGACTTTACGGATTATATGCCAACCAACTTCAAAATAGAGATCATAGAAACATAGATGGGCAGATAAAATGTCTGTGAATGCTTTGGAGTGTGATAGATATGTCAGATAGAGTGGAGGCGAGCATTGAGTAGAGAAATAAGAACTTTGCAACCAAGGAAATGATGATCAAAGGATGGTAGACATGAGTTATGACAATGACATAACTGATAGGTAGAGGTTAGGTACTGAGTAGGAGTTGAACCAAGCTCTAATACCATGTTAGGCCTAGGAAAATAACTCTTGAAGTTGGTTTTTCCATTAATGTAAACAACTTTATATACAATAAGGAGGTGTGACCTTTGGGATTCATATTCCAAGGTCTCTTCCTATTCTACCTTTTCATTTTCCTTTATTTATATATTTACATTTTTCTCACCCAATCCCTGAGGATTCAGTGTCTAACAAATTTAAACTTAACATCTCCCTCTTAAATCCTTTGCGGTTTATGACATTGAAGTGTTTATTAACAACATGAGATAATGGCATATAATTAATCTATATTAACCAATTTGATGTGTGATTACTAGTCACAACCTTTGAGTTGATGTTCTTTGGGATTAATGTTTACCCTCAGGTTTGATATTTCCAATTAAAAAATACCCTTCAACCCTTTGCAGACTAACAAGATTGTAACCAATAATTTTCTGCTAATAATTTTCTTGAAGGTTGCACCAATATGTAACAATGATGGTGGCATATCCACCCATGATAATCTTCATGAGAATGAGCTACTAGAAACCAATGTAATAACCAATCATCAACAACCATGTGAATGAATGTCACAGTGGTAATAATTTACCATTGATTAACCAATCTCCTGCCAAATTTTGGAAACATGTGCCTAATATACTCAAAATTCTCCAAATGGTTGCATGTCACATGTTCACCTTCATTTTCTTGGTAAGGTCTACTAAAAAGCTATGTATAGTCTAATATTTCGTTATTCCAATATCACAGTAGAATGGTCTCATATTTTCACGAAAGTCTTCTTTAATTGGCATCATGTTCAACAAAACATGATAATGACGCTCACATGTTCACCTTCATTTTCTTGGTGAGGTGTACTAAAAAGCTATGTATAGTCTAATGCTTCGTTATTCAAATATCACAGTGTAATGGTCTCATATTTTCACAAAAGTCTTATTTAATTGGCATCATGTTCAACAAAACATGATAACAATTTTTTAAAATGACGCTCAAACTTGTTGTGATGATGATGACTATGATCTTTGATATAAAAACTTTTTGTAATTCTTATATATATAACTTTTCTTTACTAGTTTAATAATTTAAAATTTTAAATAACATGTTTAAAATAATCCTTTATAAAATTGATTTATGGCCTTTATATATATAATTTCAAAACTTTCTCTATAATTAATTAATTAATTAATTTCCTTCACTTTTTAAATACATATCCACTAACACATCTTTAACTCCTTGGATAATTTCCTTCATGCATAAGGATACACTTATTTCTCTACTTTGCAAATACCACGGGAAATTACGATGTGCTACCAAAACCGCAAGCTTCATAGATAATTTCCTCGGCATAGAATTTATCATTCACTTAAAACAATTTTGTACATTTTTTGTTTTTCTTTACTTTGAATATCACGGGCTACCAAAACCACAATGTTGGTGGATAATTTCCTCCCCGAAAAATAATAAAACTTATTATTCACTTAAAAAATATATTTTATATTTCTTTACCTTGCAAATACCATAGGCAATAACCACGGGTTAAGAAAACCACGAATTTGGTGGATAATTTGCTCCGCATAAAAAGATAGAACTTATCCTTCACTTCAATTTTTTTTGCATGTCTTTCAATTTTCTTTACTTTGAATATAATTTCTTCCTCGATAAATGATAAAACTTATCATTTACTTAAAATATATTTTATATTTCTTTACTTTGCAAATACCATGGGCAATTACCATGGGTTATGAAAAGCACCAACTTGGTGAATAATTTCCTTCGCCTAAAATGATAGAACTTATCATTCATTAAATTTGTTTTTGTATGTTTTTGGTTTTCCTCGGACAATTACCATGGGCTACCAAAACCACAATGTTGGTGGATAAATTCCTCCTCGAAAATGGATAAAATTATGACTCACGTAAAAAAACTATTTTATATTTCTTTATTTTGCAAATACCATGGGCAATTACCATAGGTCACCAAAACTAGGAGCTTGTAAACCACATATGACAATTAATGAACAATCAAAATTGTCTTATCTACTCTTCCTTTTCGTATGGGTAGTTTTAAGAGTTTTTATTTTTTTTTAATAATTTTTAACAATAATTATTTGCTATAATATAATATTAACTTCAAAAAATAAATATTTTCATTTTCGCATATAGAAAAATTTGAGATGAAATTTTAATTTGTATTATTTAAATTGATTTTTTAACCGTATCGATTAAACACCGGAAAAACTGTTTAAACACTTTCATTGCAAAAAATCATAAATGATAAAGAATTTTTTAATCTACCCAAATTATTTTAAAAATTACGATCTTCGACTTTTTAAATTTATTAAATAGACAGTCTAGTCTAGCTATATAAGTACACTGACGCACTCAACCTTCTATCAAAAGCGTTTGCTCCCCTCTCCACTTCGTTATCAACATATTGTAAGGATTACGCTCCTCCATGGCTTGAGTCACTCCATTGGGCTCTTCATACTTATCACCAAACCACAACGATTCTCTTTATCAACAAAGGAAGATAAGCAGGAGCAGGTTGACAAAATGGCCACTGCCAGCTTCAGCGTGCCATCCCTCGCCTGGTAAGCATGGATTCCACTTTTACAATAGATATGTATAATTGCCTTTTAACATTAAGGGTTGTTCATTTGGTGGGTTTCGAGTGCAGTGCCCTGAGGAGCACCTTCTTCGGGGAAGACAATGGCCTAAAGGCTGCCAGGGCTAGACCTGCAATTGCCATTGTGACATTGCCTTCAGTGAGGCCAATTATTGAATGCAAAGAATCCAGAATTGGTAAAAAGCCTGTGCCGGTACCAGCGAATGTGAATATCACATTGGAAGGGCAGCATATTAGAGTGAATGGTGCACTCGGGGAGCTCTCTCAGACATACCCGAATGAGATTAAGGTGGATTGGGACGCTTCTGGCTGTCTGAAAATTTCCAAAGCTGTTGAGACCAGGAGAGCCAATCAGATGCATGGACTCTTTCGGTATCAATCCCTTCCTCTATCCTATTTTTGACCTTTTTATTTTCCATTTCCTTTAGCTCACTTGCTCTGTATGAAAGTGCAACCCAAAGACAAACGGGTTAACAAATTCAAGCATAAATCTGTAATCTGGACCCAAAGGGAAGTTAAAAAAATCTGTGCCTTTTTCATCTCACATCCACTGTGTAGCTCTCTGAATCTTGCACAATTATTGCAGATTTAGATTGCATTCTGTTGATGTATTTATATCAATGAAAACAGGCTATCATGGCACGCTGTTTAAAGTTTGAAAGGTATGTTGACCAACATTATGAGTCGACCTTAGGGAGAGTGTTCACGTAGGACTAAGTCTTCACAGCTAAAATTGGGAAAATATATGTCAACATCCTAGGCAGGCCTTTATGAGAGTCCTCCAAATGCTTATAGCATTTTAGCTAAGTCGTACACTGAAGATTTTAATCCTTTCAGGTTCAATTCAGTGTCTAGCTTAGCTGTTAGAGTGCATAATTTGAGAGTAATTTGAAGCTAACATACTATGAAAGTAGGGTGTTTTTAGTGTGGAGTGCTTGCACACCAATTTAATTCAGCTGTTAAACTTTGTTTTAGGTTGAAATACATTATATAATAGTGGTCTGTTCTATCTTCTACATACATGGATTGAAAGAGGCTATACGCAACAGCTTCTAATTTTGATATGTTTAGCCCTTACATTTCAATAAGTTTCTGAAAAAAAATATACTCTGTTACTGTGCATTGTTGCTTTGCTATCAATTCCTCAAGTTCTTGTTCTTTCACTGCTTTGCTGTCAGTTGCTCAGGTCATTGTTCTTTCACTATCTCCATGTTTGACTTACTAAAATGCAAATCGGTTGTTGAGGATTTCATTTACATTGAATATAACTATCTTACTAGTAATCTGCAGTGGCCTCCCCATTATCTCGGTGGAGCCTAAATACCATGGCAAAGTTGACCTGTGGCAGAGCCTGCTAAATCTTCCTTTGCATCAAACGACCTGTAACGTGGCCTGCGGACTTGCTCTTTCACCTGCCAATCAACTAAGGAGTTTGCAAGCCCTTTGCAGAGTTTATGAATCTGTTATGGGAGTTGCAATTTTGTAGTGTGGCGTGCTTGCTTGCTTAGGGGTTAGCCAATTGCATGATTATTGCAAGAAAAACTGGTTTTCCAAGAGGCCTGCTTTTCAGCAAGGAGATCCACTGAGTGGTAATGCATCCATCCGTCCACTGTGGAGCTACCATCTTCATAACATCTCTACCTTCATCTTTATTTAGGTCGGTCCCAACCTGACGAAATTTATATTACTGCTTCCTCAGTTTCTATTTGTTGACTTAGGCTAACTTCTCCTTTGGTCCCAACACATTACCCTCCCAGATTTGGATTCCTGTTCATGTTTGCTCATATTGTCCTCCTTTATAATGTCCCTACACAGGCCCCTATTGAACACCCGACCCCCCCACCCCCAAAACCCTGGCGTGGCCTTGTCATCAAGCAAGCTGTGTGAGGGTCATGAACACTAGCAGGGCAGGTGATGAGGAAGGCTTCCAGGCTGAGTTCCTCAAGCATGGTATTCACTCCCTCGACTCTCACTTTGCATGATTTGTTTAATCATGCTGTCTATTCCAGATCCCCCCTGGCTTGGTTCCATATCATCCACCGGATCTTTCTCAGGGTTCTTACCTGTTGCTCAGACAATATTCTCCTCAGCATGGTGCAGCAGTGATTCAGATCTGTACAGTAGAAGATCATATTGGGTTCTATGCAATGGTCCTCGCAGGGACATGGCGTAGCATTAGTGTGCAGTGGGGAGGAGGTGCAGTTATGTAGGAGAGTAGAGGGTGCATGCACGTCAATTTTAAAATATGTTTCAGGTTTAGCAGTACAGTTCTAGATGGAGGCAGTCTTTTATTGAAGTTTTGCTTTTGTTAAGTCTTATTAGCATGCATTTACTATTATTAGAGTAGGCCACAGGTTCCTAGGCAAGCTAGGGTGCTTGCATGGAAATTGTCTATTATGTATGAGGATGGAGATCTCTAGGAGACATCAACAGGTTTGCTTGGTGCAGTTTATCACCAGTGTGAGGGGTACTTCTCTTTGCACTGTTATCTATGCAGGTGGGAGCACTAGGTTTTTAGATTATGCTTAGGGTTGGATACAGTCAAACCAAGTGCTTCTTGCATGTGTCCAGATACATTGTATCTTCCTCCTCCTTTCTAGTCTATAAGGGAGATGTAGGGTGCACCACTGTTTTGGTTGGTGAGTTTTTTGTTTGGCCTTCTTTCCTTATTCAACAGAAGTTAGATGTGATTGAGAGTTCAAACCTCTGTATTTCACTGTTATTATTCTCTGCAGCATGTGTTTGTTGATTCTTGTATTAAAAAATAGCTGTTTTGATAGGATTCAAGCTTTAAAGTAACCTAGGGCTGTGTATGGATAGGACTTAAGCCTGTAAGAGGGAGTTCTTGGAGGGTTTCAGGGATGAGATGCCTGAGCAGTAGTAAGTGAAGCAGATCTGGACCTGAGAAGGGTTGTAAGAGATTGCATATCTGATTCAAAGTTGCTGATCTATTTTCTGTTTGTTTTAAGAATTGCAGTCATGACCAATGATGGTCTCCAAGATTGTCACATGTTGGAGGGCACTTCCAACTTTGTTCCATGGAAGTGTAGGTTGCAGATTTTCTTGGAAATGGTTGGACTGTGACCTTGTGGAGAAGGAGGTCATACTCAACAGATTCCAAGGATTTGGTTGAGCACACTAGGAGTTGGTCAAAGAGAAATGAATCGTTTTAGATTCAGTGAAGGATCATATAATCCTTCACATTGCAGAGAAGAAGACAGCTATGAAGATGCACACTCCTAGCTAGCTGTAGGTTGTGACAATGATCTGAAATGGATCTGAACACAAAGTTGAAAGCAGTTGTTGTAAGCCTCAGTATCTATGACAATTCGACAATTAAGGAAGGTTACTAACTATGTAAAAGACAATGCAAAGTAAGGTGCAGTAAGAAAAGGAGAAAAAACAGGGATTAAATAAAATAGAAAATGAAAGTAGGAGAGAAAGGAGTGAGGAATGGGAAATGAAAAGTCAAGCTTGTTGGCCTTCCAATCACCCTGACTCTCCCAATTTCTTCTTGTACTGGTTTTTTTTGGGTAGGAGTAGAGAATGCAAAGGAGAAGGAGCTATATGAATTGTTGAATGGCCATAAAACCATGAATTGCATTGTACCAGAGATTGTTGGTATAAGAGCATTGAGCAACCACTGAATGTAAATTTTCCCAGTTGGGTTTCTAGGTTAAACAATGTCTCTATGTGCACTGTTTTATATGTGTTATTGTTTTATTATGTCAAGTTGTTTCTATGTTGATAGTAGAGCTTCTATTTGATATTAATGCCAATGAATAGTGAGAGTGTAAATGAGAGGGATATGTAATTAGACTTGTGGATTTACTGTATTATTGGTCTTCCTTGTGTAATAGAGAGTACAACAACTCTATTACTACCATCGTGGCATGCATTTCCAGGCCTAGAGATCATTGACTATCATCTTGGAGTCATTGCACTTCTGTAGGAGGTTTCTAAATTGGTTTATTAGAGCTTGGTGGATTGTTGGGTGTTTCTTTTCTCCTTTCCTGGGTTGTAAACCACTCCTTTGAGCCCCAAATTAGCAGCCTTGACAAGGTCTCGAGCAAGGCGCTAGGATGTTAAACACACATAGGAGATGTAGCCATTGTCTCATGGCTTTAGTTTCCCACTTCGACAATTCAAGGTAGTTTCTCACTAGCATTGGTTTGAATTGAGCATTATATCCCATGTGAGAAGGTTTGTTAGTGATGCCATTTGTAGAAAGTGCCCTATATACTATGAGATTATTGGGAGATACAATGACATTCTTAAGGATTTAGGGAGATACCTATTGTTGGCTTGAGGGGGCCTGACCCAGGTTCAGCGTTAATTAGCCAAACAAATCCCTACACTACTAGCCCTTTCGGCATCAGCCCGCGGAGTGCGGACCTCACTCGAAGCAGTATGGGGGGATGCTGGAACCAAGTTTCTGCACCCTGAGAAGGTTGTGATGTTGTTTGATCTCTCCTATCCCCGCTTTCGCGTAGGTGATCTCGCTTTAGGGCTTGTAAGACAAACCCTCTATTTCGGCTTTCAGTACCTTCACGAAAGTATACGATTGACCTTCGTGCATTCCTAACCTATGGCTTAAGTACTTTTGCACTGTTATGGCAGCGCGCCGTGCAGATTCCTCACTTACCCTAAGTGACTTGCTTATCTTGCCAAATACTCAAAATTATCACCACGTAATCAGATATTCGTAATTGCGTTTAGTCATTCAATGTAACTGTATTCATTTGCGCATCATAAAAGCATAATAAAGGAAATTCATACACAAAATATCCAAACCCATCAGAAGAACAATTACGCAGAAATTGCAGAATAACTCCTTTTATTAATATTTCCCAAGTGTTTATAGACTTTGTCCACTCTGTGCACACAGTTGCAGGGGTCTATGCACTCAACTGCAGACTTCTACCCTAGGGCTTTGCGCACTCAGCTGCAGAGCTTCTACTTATGCTACAACCCAAGACTTAGACTTCTTGCTCTAAAGCTATGACTCTCTTACATGTTCGATGCCTCTAACTACTTAGAGCTTAGCTCTTTTTATATAATCTCATGGTCCACGGACCATGGGTAGATCTCTTATAGCCGACCTTACTTTACAAAACTAAGGGCGGACTACCCTTTGTGACACATAACACCTTTGCGCTCCGCGACCATAAAATGCGGAGTCTTTACAATAATATTACAAAAATTTGACTTAAACATGGGCTTTTAGCCCAAAATTGCCCTTGGAGGATTCTGCTCTCAACAGGCCCCCAACACAAACATCGTGGCTTGCCCTCAAGTCACTCGGTAGGCGCGGAGATCTTTGAGCGAAGCCCGTCCAGCTTGACCCTGATGATCGCAACTTCGGCTGTGCAGTAAGCTGCTGCCTGCTTCGCATCTTCGACTGTCTTCTCGGTTACTGCCCCTGCGCTGTCAGCCTGAAGCTGTTGTTGCGTTGCTTGCAGAGTCGCAAGTTTGCCTTCAATGTTTCCTGTGACTGCATAAGCTTCCTCCAGCTAGGGCTTTAGTTGCGCCTTCAGCACTGCTTCCTTGTGCAGCGTTGCGTCCGCATGTTCCTTCAGCTGCTTGGCTTCTTGTAGCTTGGCTAACCTCTATGTCAACGCGATGGATCACGCTGTGCCTTTAACTTCATCATAGTGCTGTTGGAGTTCGTGCGCTTCCGTTTCTAGCCTTTGGATGTTTAGGTCCTCCTGCAAGCTGGTTAAGACCTCAAACGATTGTTCGAACGATTGTGTGTAGTCTACCACTGCACTCTCCACTGCCGCAACTGCTTCTGTGAAAGCGACCGCTCGCTGTTCCTTTACCTTTGGCAGTGTTGAACGCTGAGCCCTCAATTGGAGCTCTGTAATATGCAGGTTTAGCTCTAGTTGAATTCGCGCCATCTCTCTCTGAGTGTCGTGCACCCCTGTAGCCAATTTGCGAATGCGGACCTCAACTGGCTCCTCCTTTGGAATGGCCAATTCCGGGACCATTCTGCATGCCTCCTTCACGACCTGTAGGATCTTCTTGTTCTGGCTAGTCGCCTCGACCTTAGACACAGACACCCATCATGTACCAAGCACAGCAGCTGCTTGATAACCAAAACTGTCACGTGGGTGCGGTGATAGTGTGGCACCCAGGGCAGGTTGAGTAATTCTGCCTTTTCTACTCCTCTGAGCCACTTCCGCGGCTCTAGTGAAATCATCCCCATATTCGTGTCTATGATGCGGCGTGTTGACCACCATGTGTCAACTACCCATAGCAGTACACTCCCTTTTTCGAAAAAAGGGATAGCGCTTGATCGATATGTCCGTACCATTCGATTGTCATCATCAGCTCGATCATGTTATGTTCTAAACCCAGTCTGCATGTGTAAATTGTAAATAATCTTAGCAGATCCGTGTCATGTATGTATTTGCGTAGGTAAACCTAATCTTCTAGTGATGATCTACATTTCACAAGGTTTTTTTGTCTCACCGACCCATGGTCGGCAGAGTTTTCTTTCAGCCTAACCCCAAAGCCGGAATGGATTTTGTCATTAGAATTTTAGGGGAATCCTAGTGTGCTTCGAATCTATGTAAAAGTAATTTGGAAATAATCGTAACTATTTGGTTAGGTTATTACAAATTTCTTGATCTGCTAGATTATATTTGTGTCGGAGAACTGGGTGGTCTATGTCAAACGGGTTTTCCCTCTTGAGGTGTAAAATTGTAAAGGTCATGATGTAATGTGTTTTGAGGGTGAGAAAATGTTTTATCCCTTCATAAGTCCTAGGTCCTAGGTGATTTTTCCAAAGGCTAGGTTCGAGGGCCAAAAATAAATATAAAAAAAATAATATAATAAATAAAATTAAAAAATTAAAAAATATTAAAAAAAAAAAATTGAAATAAAATAAAATAATAATAAATAAGTCAAAGTTTTGAGAAAATAATGCAAGATTTTAATTTTTAAATATATAAAATTTCGACGGATGAGATTAAAAGAGATTTTGATTCTCATCGACGGTCGAGATCACTTTGAAATGGATCACTCGAACTAGCCGTTGGGAAATTTTGCTTTAAATAGGGTGTCAGGGGTCATTTGAGATCATTCGATATTAGAGTCGTGTGCTAAAGAAAGCTCTCTCATGTGCAATAAAGAAAGACTTTGGGGTTGAAATCTTGCTGGTGTTACACTTCCGGAAATGCTGTAAGATGTTTTATTTCTGTGCATGATTTTATTTTTAGCCATTGATGATAGCTTTATGAAGAGTGATTTTGAACACAGGTATCTGGTTTAGTCACTAGGGTTTGAATGGTAGTTAAAATTCTGAATATGATGGCAGGTATCTCCATTACATTTGGATTTTAGTTTCGTTTTTTCTTTCTTTGTTAATGTTTGAAGTAAGCTGTGCAAGATAATCTAGATTTCGAAGATCAACGGGCGTTCGGGGAAGTTCTCGGCTGAATTAGCCAACTCCTGGATTGCATTTTCTAAAGAGTCCAGCCAGTTTTAGTTTTGTTTCTTGCATATTTTGTTTCTGTCATTGTAGGTTGCAGATCTGAAGGTGTAGTCTTGTTCTGAAGCCAGATCTAGGCCTTGGAGGGTAAGATCTGGCCTTAGCGTCAGTTTTGCAGGGATACTCTTCCACGAATCTTCAAATTTTTTGGAGAAATTCGAGGGTCTGTCCAAGCCATTTGTTTGCTGTCTGGGGTTTCTTTTTCGCAAGAAATTTTTCAAATTTTTTTAGGGTATGCGCTGCCCTGGGCATGCTCCTCAAACCCTCTCCTCAACAAATCTGCCATCTCCACGCATTCAAAGCCCCACGTAGTCGCTCCTTTTGCATCGATCCAACAACTCACATTCTCATCCGTCGTTGGTTTCTGTCCACGCAGACCACCAGATCGCAGCTCCCTTCTTCATTTACGTGCTCCATTTCCCTGCATCTCGTGGCTCCCTGCGTCTATTATCTTTCCTCTGCTCCACGATGTCTCTCCTTGGCAGCATTTTAGCTCCAATCCACAGCTTTATCACCTGTACGCTGGTTGCTCCATCAAACCAGCGTCACCATCTCCCCATCCGCTGGCCACTACTCATTCCACGTAGCTCTCTCAGCTATCCCTCTGCGGCTACTCCTTTTAGCTCCTCTTCGCTCCATAATCCCGCGTCCATCGAAGCTCCTTCAGTTGCCGTCGCCAAGTTTCCTCACATCTGCAGACAACAAGAAATAAAAAACTGCTCAATTTGCATCGCCTACTTCATGCATATCTATCCACCGTCCCCTTCAAACACTGTCTTGCCACCACGCAGTCACCTTTTCTTTGCGTCCAACCAGCATTTTCCATTTCTTCACCTAGCCGCAGCTCCCTCCTTCGACCTGCAACTTCTCTTACCCCTCGTCTGCTCGAGTTCCTCGCAAACCCACGGTCTCCTTTACCTTTGTTGAGCTTGCTTCTCTTCCTTTGTTGCGAGCCCATCGAGTTGCCATTTCGCATCTGCCCTCCTCACGTTGTCCGACTTGCACAAACGAAAACCAAAGCATTTCGAATTTTTTGTTTTTATGTTATGCGGCTAGGGTTTTTAGGCATATTTGATTGGTTTATTTTGTTTAGAGTTAGGATAAATTTTAGTTAGTTTTCATGTGTTTTTAATATACATAAAAAAAAATTGATTTTTTTTTTTTTTAGTTTTAAATTTTATAAAATTAGCATTAGATTTAGATCAGATTTAGATTAGAGTTTAGTTTTATTTTTGGTTTAGTTTTGTTTTGTTTTATTAACAAAAATCTCAAAAAAATATAAAAAAGTCCTTTTTAGGTTTTAGATTAGACTTTAGTTTAGATTTAAATTATTTACTTGATTTTAGTTGTTTATTAGCCTTAGAATTTTTAAAAAAAGATAAAAATAATAAAAATTAAAAAATTTTTGAAAAAAATTGACTAAAAATTGAAAATTCATTTTGGTGTCTTTATGTTCCACTTCTCTATAGTTAAATGCGTTTAAACGTCTATTTAAAGATTAGCTATTGAAAAGTGGTGAATCATTTTGTGAGCTAGTTAGCATTTAAAATTTCGTGGTTTCTTGAAAGTATTTGATTTTTTGAAATTTATTTGCTAGAACATTGCACATCTATTGAATATCTTGCATCTGGTGAAATTAATCATTGCTTGGATTATATAATGCTCGTTACATGCTAGAAATTTTGTAAATATTTTCAAGCAATTGTTAAATTACTTCATAAGCAGTAGCAGTTAATTCATTACTTAGTTTTCATTGACTCCATAAGGCACTGGTCTTAAGCATCTAAAGATCTAATCAAATTCTAAAATCGATCAAGTGCTTGTTTCCCCCTGCTGTGTCTCCCAACCCAACTGGTTCCCAGTTGGTCTTCCTTTTTCCCATAGGGTCTACCCCCCTTAGCCTATTATAGGGAGACGACTTAAACGGAGAGGTCGGGGATTAGGGTGACAGCTCCCGGTCTGAGCGTTGTCGCGGTGCCTAGACAATCTGCGCGACAACATTTTTTAGCGCCATTGCCGGGGATAGATTTTTTCTCTCCCTGGCGTTTCAATGACATTCATTCTTCTCATTTCTCATTTGTTCATTTCAGCTGGCAACAACAACATTTTTTGGCGCTGTTGCCAGGGACAGAGCTTTTTCTGTCCTTGGTTTATTCGACAATCATCTTTCATTTGAGCCGGCAAGGTCAACATTTTTTGGCATCATCTCATTTTTTATGCCATTCATTAGCCTGTCAAATGGCCAACATTCTTTGGCGTCATTTGATCTTTTCATCACCTTATCTTTTGTCATATCAACGACTACTCTTCACTTCGTTTCTTGTTTGGGTGGCAATTCCATTTCTTTTATTTTTCCCAGACAAGAAGCCTTCCTCATATCTGTGTTGGGTGTGGAGCCTGATTATCTTCTGTATTCAAAGGTTTCAGCCAGATGCATACCCCAGGAAGACTGTACACCCCTCCACGTGGGGGGCACTTGTCCCCCCCGCGGGGGTCCGGGGGCCAGCGGTCCTCTGGCAGGGGTTCGAGGGCAGCGTCCCCGAAGCTAAAAATAGATGTAAAATTGCCTTGTAAAAGTCTAGTAATTTTAGCCAATCTGGGCCGTTCATTAGACGGATGATCTGACATTAGAAGTTATGTTTAGTTTAGGGTTTTTTGCCCTAGAAGGCAACCCCTCACTATATATGAGGGAATTGTATTCTGAGTGAGAAAGAGAGAGGAGATTGAGAGCACAGAGGGTGTTACAGCGGATCTGCTGTAGGTTGTATCTCTTCAGTTTGCTGGATAATATAATAAAAGAAGGACTGGCTGTTTCTCCGTGGACGTAGCCCAAACTGGGTGAACCATGTATATCTATGTCTCTCTTGTTTTATGCGTTTTCTGTGTTTATATTGCTGAAATATTTTGTGTTCCATTGCTCTATAATATATAATTTTCTAACAATCTGCCTATTTGTCGCTTTTTGGATCCTAGAATTAGATTCATTGTTCAAGTGGCGACTCCACTTCTTTCATCTCTTGATTTTCTTGAACTAGGATCTCTCTCTATCATCCATTTGGTCCCTCGTTATTCATCATGGATTATTCGTTTAACCCATGTCATTTTACTGATGTTCTTCATGATGTTCCGGAAGTGGCCATTTCTAAATTACCTTTGTTCTCAAGTGGTGATTCAGTCGCTATTAGAAAGCGTTTAAGCAAGTTTACTCGTATAATGATTATATATTTTAGATCTCCTCAGTATGATCATGAAGATGTCAAAATGCGTCTATTTGTCCTTTCTTTAGAGGGTGATGCTTTGAATTGGTTTAATAATTGTCCTGAAGATTCTTTCACTTCTTTACAAGACATTGTCAATGCTTTTAAAGATAGATATGGTTATCAAGATAGCTCGCCTTGTGCCTCTAAAATTGTGCAACAGAATGAAAGTAATCTTATGAAGGGTCCAATTGTCGATGAAAGATTTCAAGACAATTCTTCATATCAGAATGTGCTATCCACCTATACCATTGCAGATCAAATCCATGATAGTGGAAAACCAGGGAGAAATTGTAAAATCAGTGTCGACAATGAAAAGGAAAATCAGAAGCAAATTATAGAAGAACTAATGCGGCTGGTAAAAAATATGGAGATCAATCAAGAAAAATTTGTAACTGATTATGCCAACGATATGAGAACTTTATACACCCACCTGGAAAAGCAAGATAAGGAAATGGAAATCATGAAAGCTAATCATGATAGGGAAATTAATTCTATGCAAAACAAGTTATTAACTATGGATGAAGAAATGACTATCATGACATTTGATTATAATGATCAGTGGGCTACCATGCAAGCAAGTCATAAGAAAGAGATAAACACTATGCAACATTGCTTGATGACCATAAAGGAAAAGAACGATAAAGTAATAAAAGATATGGAAGAAGACCATGCTAGGGAGATCAGTGGTATGAAGCTTGAACACTCTAGCCAGATGGATGCCATTACAATACAGGTACAGAAATTTCAACAGCGGTCAGAGGATGAAAGAAACCAGGAAACATCGACAGATCAGAAGCCTCTTTATTTGCTGCAACAAGCTCCATCTTATTATGAGGAGGTCATTGGTTCGATTGAAAAGTGGTTAATTGAAGGTGATCCAGATAAAATTAAAAACGATAAAAGATTAGATGCGAAATGAAGAAAGACATGTCACGCATATCTTACATACTTCATCTGAGAGTTTTGAAGCAGAATGTTCCACAAAGAAAAAACACAATTGAAAGAGAATGAGAAAAAGATTTGATGCATCAGATGGCTGTGAGCAACTTGATTTTCGGATAGGAAAAAGTGCTACCGTATGCAGAATTGGACATGGCACATCCGAGAAGCAGCCAATAGACTTGCCTGAAAGTAGGCAAATGCTTAGTATACACTATATTGAACACATCTGATGCCATGGGGCATTCTTTGTATTTCTAACCCTACTCCTTGTATTTTCAGCATTTACATTTCTGTTTTAGGATTAGATTTACTTTTCATGTTACTAGATAGTTAATAAATGAAGAGCTTATATCTTTCCTGTGCTTAATGTTATATGATGATTTTGGGAGGGATGCTAGTTATGTTTTGTTGTGTGTTGCGTGGATGCAGATTCTGGATTCTTACATTCCTACAATGAAGCAACGTGTCCCCAAGTAGAGCCAGATGTTGACCACTACGTGTCAACTACCCATAACAGTACACCCCCTTTTTCGAAAAAAGGGATAACACTTGATCGATATGTCCATGCCATTCGATTGTCATCATCAACCTGATCATGTTATGTTGTAAACCCAGTCTATATGTGTAAATTGTAAATAATCTTATCAGATTCGTGTCATGTATGTATTTGCTTAGGTAAACCTAATCTTCTAGTGATGCTCTACGTTTCAGAAGGTTTTTTGTCTTATCGACCCATGGTCAGCAGAGTTTTCCTTCAGCCTAACCCCAAAGCCGGAATGGATTTTGTCATTAGAATCTTAGGGGAATCCTAGTGTGCTTAGAGTCTATGTAAAAGTAATTTGGAAATAATTTTAACTATTTGGTTAGGTTATTACAATTTTTTTTGATTTGCTAGATTATATTTGTGTCGCAGAACTGGGTGGTCTATGAGGGTCTATGTCAAATGGGTTTTCCCCCTTGAGATGTAAAATTGTAAAGGTCATGATGTAATGTGTCTTAGGGTTAGAAAATGTTTTATCCCCTCATAAGTCCTAGGTGCTAGGTGATTTTTCCAAAGGCTAGGTTCGAGGGTCCAAAAATAAAAATAAAAAAATAATATAATAAAAATAATAAAATATAAAAAAATAAAAATAATTAAAAATAAATAAAAATGAAATAAAATAAAATAATAAAATAATAAGTCAAAGTTTGAGAAAATAAATGCAAGATTTTAATTTTTAATATATTTAAAATTTCGACGGATGAGATTAAAAGAGATTTTGATCCTCATCGATGGTCGAGATCACTTTGACATGGATCACTCGAACTAGCCGTTGGGGAATTTTCCTTTAAATAGGGTGTCAGAGGTCATTTGAGATCATTCGATCTTAGAGTCGTGTGCTAAAGAAAGCTCTTTTGTAGTCATTTTTCATGTGCAATAAAGAAAGACTTTGGGGTTGAAATCTTGCTGGTGTTATTCTTTCGGAAATGCTGTAAGATGTTTTATTTCTGTGCATGATATTATTTTCAGCCATTGATGATAGCTTTATGAAGAGTGATTTTGAACACAGGTATCTTGTTTAGTCGCTAGGGTTTGAATGGTAGTTAAAATTCTGAATATGATGGCAGGTATCTCCATTACATTTGGATTTTAGTATCGTTTTCTCCTTCTTCGTTAATGTTTGAAGTACGCTGTGTAGGAAAATCTAGATTTCGAAGATCAACGTGCGTTCGGGGAAGTTCTTGGCTGAACCAGCCAACTCCCGGATTGCATTTTCTGAAGAGCCCAGCTAGTTTTGATCCCGGGCTTATCATTTGAAATTTTCTGGTGAATGCATGAAGGGTTTTTTAAAGCATCTCATCTTAAATTTAAAATTCTGAAAATATTTATGTGGCATACTAACAAATCTGGCTATTTAGAGCCTTTAAACTGTGAATATTGTAATTATTTAGCTGGTTTTAGGATTTTAGTTTTGTTTCCTGCATATTTTGTTTCTGGTTGTTTGTTTCTATCATTGCAGGTTGCAGATCTAAAGGTGTAGTCTTGTTCTAAAGCTACATCTAGGCCCTGGAGGGTAAGATCTGGCCTCAATGTCAGTTTTGCAGGGATACTCTTCCACGGATTTTCAAATTTTCTGAAGAAATTCGAGGGTCTGTCCAAGCCATTTGTCTGTCGATTGTCCAAGCCATTTCTTTTTCGCGCTGCCATTACGCATCTGCCCTCCTCACGCTGTCCGACTTCCACAATCGACAACCAAAGAATTTCGAAATTTTTTATTTATTTATTTTTTAATTTTAATTTTAATTTTTGCTATGTGGCTGGGTTTTAGGCATATCCGATTGGTCATTTTGTTTAGGTTGTATTTTTAGTAGTTTCATGTGTTTAATATACATAAAAAAGAAAAATTGAATTTTATAATTTTTTTCTTCTAGTTTAAAATTTATAAAATTAGCATTAGATTTAGATAGAGCTTTAGTTCTATTTGGTTTATTTTAAGTTAGTTAGTTTTGTTTATTAACAAAAATCTCAAAAATATAAAAATATAAAAAAAATCCCTTTATTAATTAGACCTTGTTTAAATTTAAATTTTATTTACATAGTTTTAGTTTTGTTTATTTTAAGCTTAAATTTTATAAAAATAAAAAATATAAAAAATTAAAATTTTTGAAAAAAATTGACTAAAAATTGAAAATTCATTTTGGTGTCTTTATGTTCCACTTCTCTATAGTTAAATGCACTTAAACGTTTATTTAAACATTAGCTATTGAAAAGTGGTGAATCATTTTGTGAGTTGGTTAACATTTAAAATTTCGTGGTTTCTTGAAAGTATTTGATCTTTTGAAATTTATTTGCTAGAACATTGCGCATCTATTGAATATCTTGCATCTGGTGAAATTAATTATTGCTTGGATTATATAATGCTCGTTACATGCTGGAAATTTTGTAAATATTTTCAAGCAATCGTTAAATTACTTCATAAGCAGCAGTGGCTAATTCATTACTTGGTTTTCATTGACTCCATAAGACACTAGTCTTAAGCATTTAAATATCTAATCAAATTCTAAAATTGATCAAGTGCTTGTTTCCCCCTGCTGTGTCTCTCAACCCAATTGGTTCCCAGTTGGTCTTCCTTTTTCCCATAGGGCTTACCCCCCTTAGCCTACTATAGGGAGACGGCTTAAACGGAGAGATAGGGAATCAGGGTGACAGCCCCTAGTCTGAGCGTTGTCGCGGTGCCTAGACAATTTGCGCGACAGCACAGCGCATCAACAGTTCGGTCACCAGGTGCGGGAACTTCTCATGGTTTGCCAAGTCCCAGTCTTCGAGTTTCAAAATCGACATCCATGCTAAACGCGGACCGTCAAAAGTGATTTCATCTGGTAGCGGAGGGGTTTGCAGGGGAGACTTACTTTCATCGATGTCCTTTGGGACCTTGGATATAAGCTTGCGCAGAGGGACATACTCCAACAACCGTTTAGTAGGGTCCGCACCCTGGGCTTCAACCTCCTCTATTTCCACTCCCACATCATCCATGGGGATGTCTCAGATATCCTCCTCTTCTGCCTCTAGGTTTATAGCCTTGCCTTTCTCTTGGGTAGTGGGCTTTGGTGGGTTTCGTCTTGGCGACGTGCGCAACGGTATGGCAGGCTGCTTGCCCTTCTTGTCTTTCATGGTTTCCTTGGTTGGGGTTGGCTTTGGTCTTGGCGTTCTCGGGGATTTAGGGACCTCTGCCAATACTTCGGCTACTTCTGGGGCAGCTACTTCGGCCCCCTAGCAATTTTCTGCACCCTCTCCTCGGCTGCCATTCCTTCGGTGTCCATAACTTTTTTGCAGGTCGACACGATGCTATTCACTAGTGCTTGGGTCTCCTTTGACAATTGTTCAAAAGTCGGACGCACTATCAGATCTTGAAAGAATTCACAGCTCATGTGCGCCTGAAAGCGCAACAACTCAATTCTCAAAATGCTAAGTGTTTTTCGCTGGGCAGCCACTTGTAATTTATAGGGCATTTTGAATTCAAATTCGATCGTTCCCCCCATAATTGGTTCATTAATGTCGGATTGGTGGCAGATTTTCAAGGCTGTAAGCCATAAATTTCGTCTTAAATGTCGGTCGTCCACTCCATTTGGCCTTACTTCTACCGTATTTTCATGAACAGTGACTTTAACGGTCACTTTTCGGCCAACTTGCGTGATTTCTCCTTGGGTAGTGCAGCTCCCTCCGCGTTGCCGTGGACTTAGTGACACGTCCTTGCTTCGCACCATCTTCCCATCGCGCAGCTCCCCCACTTGGGCGGTGTAGTTTATAGTCTCACGCCTCTTTTCAGCTGCTTGGAGCGCTAAGATTATGCTACTTTCATTTAGTCACATGGCTGGACTGCCGGTGTATGGCTTCAAGCGATTGCCATTCACCTTTCCTGGGAAGGGTTCTCCATTTAACTTGACCAGTTGGACTGCTCCTCCGTCGGTAACCTCCTTAATAACATAAGGCTCTAACCAATGCATCCTGAATTTTCCTGGAAATTTATCAAACTTACTATCATACAACAAAATTAGATCATTTACCTTAAATGTGCGCAACTTGATGTGTCGATCATCCCATGCCTTTTTGCGCTGCTTTTGGACTTGCTGGTGAAATCCAGCCAAAAATCTTTCTTCTTCGAGTTCATTTAGCTGCGTGAGCCTCTCTTCCAGGGCTCTGTGATTCGTCATATCTGTTAGTGCTGCTATGTGCAGGCTAGGCATGATGTTTCCATAGGCATTATGACTTCCACACCATAGACAAGCCTGAAAGGGGTTTGTCCCGTCAACTTCTTGCATGTTGTTCAATAAGCCCATAATAGTGCAGGTATGCATAGGTCCCAATTACTTCGCTGAACATTGCAAACCTTGGTCAGTGCGTTTTCAAGCACTTTGTTGAATGCCTCAACTGTCTCGTTAGCCTGTGGGTGATAAGGTGTGCTCTTCTGGTGATATACCTGAAATTTCTTTGTCAGTGCGCTGATCGTTTCATTCAGGAAGTGCGTACCACGATCACTCATCAAGATCCCTGGACATCCAAATCGCATCAGTACATGCTCAAATAGGAACTCCGCAGTCGTCGTGCCTGTGCAATCCTTCACCGGTTGCGCTTTTGCCCAACGAGTCAAATACTCTGTCGCAGTGATAATGTACCTTGCTCCTGTCTTCCCTTGTGGTTGAGTGGGTCCTACAAAATCTATCGCCCACTTCTCGAAGGGTTGCTACGCCACTTGTGGGTTCAAAGGCATTTCATCCCTCTGCGATGGTCTGCCCGTTCTTTGACATACATCACACGCCTTGCAATATACTTTTGAATCCTGATGAAGGGTTGACCACCACAACCCTGCGCGTAGAATCTTCTGCGCGGTTGCTCTCCTTGCATAATGTCCTCCTGCGGTGCCCCCATCAGCACTGCGAGGATGCTGCTTCTCTCGAAATCAGGTACATACCGTCGCAATATCTCATCAGTACCCATTTTGTATAGATGCCCAACAATGACAAAAATCTGCTGCGCGCACCACTAATTCCTTCTTTTGCTAGACAGTGTATCCTTCCGGTGCAGTTCCTGTAGTTAGGAAGTGTATTATATTCTTAAAATGACCATCCGTGACACACACTGCAAATAGCTGCACATTAGGTAATCCTTCTTCCAAGTTAGTAGGTTCCTCCCTTGTTTCGATGCACAACAAGTGGTCTGGTCTCGCGTTCAATCGTCTTTGCTTCACAACAACTTCAAAATCGTACTCTTGGAACAATAAGAGCCATCAACAGATTCGCCCCCCTAACACAGGCTTATTGACTAGGTACTTAGCGCGGAGTGATTCGTATACATCTTAAAATGGCCTCCTAGCAAGTAGTGCCGGTACTTCTGGAGCGCATACACCATAGCTAACCCCTCACATTCAGTGGTAGAATAGTTCTTCTCTGCTTTGGATAATCTGCGGCTTGCAAACATGATAGGATGGTCCAAGCCTTCTCCGCTAGCCTGTGTTAGTACTGCTCCCAGTGCTATACATGACGTGTCGACATGTACATGGAACTCTTTCTTCCAGTTCGGGAATACTAGAATCAAGGAGGTAACCATCTTTTCTTTCAATATATCCAAGCTCTTCTTACAGTCATCGTTCTAGCAAAACGTGACATCCTTCTTCAACAATTTTTCCATAGGCGCGGTGATCTGGGCATAACTTTTGATAAAATTTCTGTAATATCCCGTATGTCCCAGAGTAGCGCGCAGTTGTTTCACATTCCTCGGCGCTTCCAATTTCAGTATTACCGCGATCTTCGCGAGGTCTACCATCAGTGCTTGTCTGCAAACCACATGCCCTGAGAAAATATCGCGATATTTTCAAAATATCGGCAAATATCGGCAAAATATCGCAATTTTTTGAAAATATTGGCAAAATATCGGCTATGTTTAAAAATTTGAAAAAAATAATTTTTGTGCCTGCTGATATTTGCCGATATTGCCAATAAGATGTTTTCTGGACCCTCATTGATATTTTGCCGATACCGATATTTTCAACACTAGTTAGAAGATAGAGGTGAATCTGAAGTGTCTTAGGTCATAGTAGTAGGTAGAGGCTCTGCAGCTGAGTGCGCAAAGGCTTAGTAGAGTCCACAGCTGAGTGCGCGGACCCCTGCAGCTGAGTGCGCAGGTTGGGGTCGAGGCTGTACTGGATCAAACTTTGAAGGCATCATTAATAAAGATCAGTTGGTTTGACATATTGTGCATTTGGTTCATAGATCTGTATTTGAATGTTATGTGTTGATGATATCTATCTATTTATCTGCGCGCACTTATATCTATGCTTATGAATAAGAATTTTCTTAGTAATTAACGAACAAACTCTAACTAAGGAAGACTTGAGTAATTAACACTGGTCGCACTGTGGCGGGAGCCACGCAAAGGTAGTCTCACAGAACACCAAAAGTTTGTGAATACGCGTAATCTAGTAAGTGTGAAAGTTGAATCAGGTATTGATCTCCCTCATCAAGACATCCCTAGGGTGCAGAAACCTGGTTCCAACACCCTCCCATACTACCTCGGGTGAGACCTCAGTCTGCACTCCGTGGACTGTTGTCGAAAGGGCTGTTAGTACCGGGATTTGCTTGGTTAAATTCACTGCTGAACTTGGGTCAGGCCCCACGTAGCCAACATGGAGGCCTCAGCGAAGCTCTTCTTAGCTTCCATGAAGGCTTCATGAGCACGCTCCAAATTGAACTCAGCCTCCTTTGCCAGGGCTTTGTGAACCCATGTACTGTCTTCTAGTTGTTTCCCCCTGTCATCTCCTGTCGCGATTCCACTTCTGAGCACTATATTTACGTTTGGACTTCCTCGTGCGGCTCAGACCTCATCATTTGCAGGTTCTGAGTCGGCGGAGGTGGTAGCGCCCCTTTGTCACGTATCCTAGCTATCAGCGTAGGACAGTGTTCCGTTTCATGATCAAACAGTGTGCAATACTTGCACGAGGGATGCGTTGGATTAGTGCAATTGCGGGTATAGTGTCTTGGTCCTTCGCAATTGTTGCAAATCAACTGTCCGCGACCTCTACTAGGTCCTCCTCTACATCGACCTCTTTCGCGTCCCTGAAATCCTGTCTGTGCCATTCCTGTGTTCTGGTCAAGGGGCCGCGTTTCGGCCTGAACTCTATAGGCGGGAGTTCTATCGATCATCAGTTCATAGCTTCTGCAAGTACGCTCATCATGCCCTACCGACCTACAAAAGTTGCAGAACAATTGTTGCGGTGCTGGTACATACTTCTGTAGTAAGTGACAGTTATCTGTGGCATGTTTTTAGGGTACCTGACAAATAGCGCACCATAATACAGGCCTCGCGCTAGGTTTTGCTTAAGCTTCTGGCCTTAAAGGCATTGGTCCTTCTCCTGCAATGTAATTTGCAAAGACCGGGCAATGGTCATTGTCATGACCCTGACTCTTGCATTTCAAGCACCATACCTCCTCGCGTACCTTTGGTCAAACCGTTCGGTCCTACTTCAGACTTTGCATTTCAAGGCACAAATCCTTTAGTTGTGCATGGATCTGCTGAACTCCTAGATTAAGATCTTGCATCAGAGTTTCATGTAGTCTCATGGAAATCTCCAAGGCCTCTGCCTGAGTTGTTATCTTTTGCTGTGACAACGCACTCCTTAAGAGTGGTAGTAGTGAAGCTACAAACCACTTGCGATACTGTCCATCTGTCAAATTCATGTTGGCTTCACGGATTGTACATTTTAGCCTCTGATCTAGTTCCCAAGGCGTCTCGCCTGGTTGCATCGCGATCTCTTTGAATCCCACAATCGACTACGCCTCAGATTTAGGCCTACTAAATTCCCTATTAATGCTGTCTGGATGTCTGCTACTCTAGCATTCGGGTTATCATTAGAGTACTTAATATACCAGGTTACCGTGCGATCTTGCAGAGCACTAACCAGTGTCGTCTTCTTTATATGATCATCTGTAACACCTTGATCTTCCCATACAACTCTCACAACAAACCAGAATTGGTCTGGGTCCTCATTTCCCAAACCTTTGAACAAAGGAAACTTCACTGTATTTGCCATATTGAACCGCGGTGGAGGTGGAGGTGGTACGGGCGAAGTTGGAGGTGAGAGTAGTGAAGTTGGAGGGGGTGTGGGCAGAGGTGGTATTCGCGGGAATCTTTGTCTTATTAACTGAATAGCACTTCGCGGAGAAACCTTTGCTATTCCTTCTTTTTCACTTCGCGGAGGTGAAATCAAAGGGCTATACTATGGAACCTTTTTTCCTTCGTTTTTGTAAGTTTTTCTGCTTCGCGTAGTCCCCAACATCAAGGTAGCTACATAACCTGTTTTTCACACAACAACATTTTAATCCAAGTATTCAAAGCTTTTACGTACTTACCTCGCGATCCTTTGAAAAAGCATCCCTCCGCCTCGCTATAGTTGACTGAGGTGTCGATTGTGAATTCAGTCACAAATCCTCCTATGAAGCGATCAAGCCAATGATCGACAGTGTGAACGATCTTATCCTTGGATGCTTCCAATCTTCGCACTAGCTTCGGGGTCCACACAATAGGACCGTCAAGTTTCCACCTTCCTTGACTATCTACTTGCTTCGCGATCCACTCATATAGCTCAATAGGGAAGGAGCAGAAAAAGATCTCGTGGATCTCTGTATATAGGTATCTGTCCAACTACTGTTCTTTTGTCAGTCGTGGGTTTCTGTTCCCTTGTGCCGCGAATTCGTGGATTTTTCTATTCAACCAATCTCCAATCTCCTTCTTAGTTGGATTCCAGTGATACGACATCACACATTTCTTATGTAGATTCCGGTCCCGGCAACGGAACCATTTGTTGGCTTGAGGAGGCTTGACCCAGGTTCAACGTTAATTAGCCAAATAAACCCCTACGTTACTGGCCTTTTCGGCATCAGCCCGCGGAGCGCGGACCGAAGTCTCACCCGAAGCAGTATGGGGGGATGCTGGAATCAAGTTTCTGCACCCTGAGAAGGTTGTGATGTCGTTTGATCTCTCCTATCCTTACCTTCGCGTAGGTGATCTCTCTTTAGGGCTTGTAAGACAAACCCTCTATTCCAGCTTTCAGTACCTTCACAAAATTATACGATCAACCTTCGCATAGTCCTAACCTGTGGCTCAGGTCCGTGCAGATTCCTCAATTACCCTAAGCTTATCTTGCCGAATACTCAAAGTTATCACCGCGTAATCAGATATTCGTAATTGCGTTTAATCATTCAATGTAACTGTATTCATTTGCGCATCATAGAAGCATAATAAAGGAAATTCATATACAAAATATCCAAACCCATCAATAGAACAATTACACAGAAATTGCAGAATAACTCCTTTTATTAATATTTCACAAGTGTTTATAGACTCTGTCCACTCTGTGCACACAGCTGCAGGGGTCTGCGCACTCAGGTATGGACTTTTACCCTAGGCCTCTGTGCACTTAGCTGCAGAGCCTCTACCTATGCTACAACCCAAGACTTAGACTTTTTGCTCTAAAACTATGACTTTCTTACATGTTTGATGCCTCTAACTACTTAGAGCTTAACTCTTTTTATACAATCCCATGGTCCGCGGACCATGGGTAGATCTCTTACAACTGATTTTACTTTACAAAACTAAGGGCGGACTACCCTTTGTGACACATAGCACCTTCGCGCTTCACGACTACAAAATGCGGAGTCTTTACAATAATATTACAAAAAATTGACTTAAACATGGGCTTTTAGCACCAAAACTACCCTTGGGGGATCCTGCTCCCAACACCTACTCACTTTCATTTGATATCTTGACTAGAGTGTTAGCTCTTTACATGTGTGAGGCAGTAAATCTCAAACAATGGACCCTATAGGTTTCTTCTAAACCCCAACTTGTTATATTGATTACCTCTTTTTGCCAACCTATTTTAGTGCTTGGTGGAGTTAACTGAAAGATAGATCATTCGGTGGTCAGCACAACATGCACTAGGTCGGTGGGACCACATACGTCTCACCATAGGGTTGCTCAAGTCTTTATTAGAGGGGTTGAGCCTATTGGTCCTCAACATAGATTGGATCAACAACCCAATCTAGGCTAGATTCCTATCATGATTTTCTTTTATTTGGCCTCAAATTCTAGAAGAAAATATGCTCATGGCTCTCCTGCACCTGGCAGAATCACCCAACCATGGTCTCTTTGCACTAGAAACTCTCCAAACGACATCAAACAAGGCAATTGGTCCTTCTTAGTTATTGATGTTGCGACAAATACTTCTTTCTCCTCATGTAGTCTAATGGACATCTTACATAATTCTTGCCTTGTGCCTTTTTCTCTTTCTTTGATAACCTATTTATTTGATGTATTCTTGTATTGTCTTGTTCTATGCTTTTAGAGTAACCTAAGGCACTCCAACAACTTTGCATCATTGATTGTACTTCCTAGTTCCGTTGTACCTATCTTTTGGTTGTTTGTTAGACATTAATATATGGCAATTTTGTTAAAGAATGAAAATACATTTTTCTGAAGATTCCATTAGTGAGAATGATGATGGGACACCATTTTTGTAGAGAAAATGAGGAAGCAGTAAGAGTTCTTAAAGACGATTTAACTGCATATGGTGAGAAGTTTTAGAAGTGATTTAGGTTGGAGAAAACTTCGAGAATATTTTTTATCCATTGATAAGAGAGATGCCACTAAAATGGGCAGGGAATATTAGTTTAGAAGGAACTTTTACTAGAGAAAATGAGGGCTTGTTTCACAGGGGGAGCTGGGGTAAAGAGTTCCCAAAGACAGTTTTACATGATTAGTTCTAGAAATGATTTTTTATTGGATAAACATCAAGAATAATCAATTTCCATTGCCAGGAGAAACACTACTAAAATGTCCTTGGTTATTATATACCCTGATACTCACTCTTTTTTGGGTGCTTCAAATTTTTATCTCTTGTATATCCTGTTTTTTGGTAGTAAGTAAATATTACCTTTACACCTTAAATGAGATTATATTATCAAAACCAGAACTGGCCGGAAAATCAGGTTGAAAAACTGGTGTACAGAAAAGTACATAGAATATGTAAATTTTAATAAAAATATATATTATATATTGATGTACATCAATGAATCTAAACCTGTAGACACCAAATATGCAATGCTCATGTATATAACATGTAAGGGTGAACATATCAAAATGACACTGAGTGGGATGCATATCTTAAACAAAATGCATAAACATTGGTCCTCTAGAGCCCAAAACATCAAGCTACAATAAATAACTACATATCACCAAAGTCATCACTTGTATTAGGATCATCATCACGATTCACTAGTAATTCTGTTTGTCTCCTCTGGCCTCTGATTCAATCCTTTACGAACACTGGTACTAGTGCTTGGTGCAACTTGTGGGTCCATGTACATCCACCCACATTGTTGCTCACGCTAACACCTCCAATTTTGATGAAATTGGCTAATATAAGCTTTAAAATGAGGCAAAAAGCTCAACATGTCAATTTAGTGGTTTTGGCTTTAGTGGAAGGTACATTTTTGCTGAAGGTCATGGTAGATGAGTTCAACACTGAACAGTAAACACTACCGACATTGGGTTCTATAGAGGGCTTGGTGCTGTTGATTGCACCAAGAAAAGTAATGTGCATTCTGCAACCTATTATGGGAGGTGTAATGTTGTGTCTGATTTTGAGGTGACACGTGGCATAAGTTGTCTCATTTTAAAAGGAATTAAAAAAGTGATAGTGCAATATGGAGCAGATGTGTAACATTCTTGCTTTATAAATCAAATATTAAAGAAATATTGCAAAAAAAAGAACATTTAAGAAAATAATACCAAGCATTGGTTAACACACATGCAGGCACAGATAGACACGTGTAGATCCATCTGAACTTTGGATCTTTTCAGCATTCAGAGATTTGCATGTCAATTTCTTTTTGATTGCTCTCAGTTCTTATTAGATCTGCAGTTGAGATGGATTTGTGTTGGTTAAGTCCCGTGCCCTCGTACAGGATAGAATCCAGCCCTGAGATGTTGCAATCTTACCAGTCTTGTCTTCAACATTCTGAAGTCTTCTGAATTTTGAAAGTCTGATGAGGTTGGAACCCCTCTTAAAAAATCCTGGAACTATTACTGGTAATGTTAAAAATTGAAGTGAAATGATAGAAAAGAAAGACGAAGGAAAATGTCAACTTTTGGTTTCTATTTTTTACCCCAAATGGTGTGCTGGTGGGTGTGGGACAGGTTTATCCTTTATGTTGGAACTGGCCTGAAGTGGCCAGTATATGACAGTTTGAGCCTTTATGTTGCAGGTCTGGTCCATGGTCTGGTTTGGTGTCCTCGAGACCAGCCGGCTCTGATCAAACTGAACTGCTTTGTCTTGATAGAAGTGTCTTCCATAATAGGGTCTTATTTCTTAAGGTTGCAAACATATGAATGGATCTACTTTGAGTCATTTTCAGAAGTCATACTGCATATTGCTTATAGCAAAGCATATTTAGCACTTCATATCGAATATCAGTCAATGCATTATTGCCTTAGGATCCTTTCATGCCTCACAAATGTAGTTTCTGACTTCTAATCTGCGACTTCAATTCCCATTAGCGTTCATGCTATTTGATTGAAATGGGATGTTCATCATTAAAAACCTGTCAAGGATAGTTGCTGATTGATCATCCTTGTGATCAATGATGTTTCTCATGTTTCTTATGTCATGAACTGTGAATGCCTTGATGCAATTTTTAGTATGTTGTTTCCATCTTGCGAAGAAAATATACGACTGCAAAAATATAGACTGGGGGATTTCTTTTCACATATTCAAGGAATTATGCTGTCTAATAAGGTAACTTGACCATGTGGTGTGAAGTGTATTTTTCCCCTTTTTACGATTATTGATTTTCAGTTTCTTGTTTGACACTTGCATCTTGCATGATATCTTTTCTTGACTATCAAAACCAATTTTGATTTTTAATTTGTTTAGTTGGCTATTACTGCAGCACTCTTACCGACAACATGGTCGTCGGGGTATCAAAAGGCTTTGAGAAGAAACTCCAGCTAGTCGGAGTTGGTTACCGTGCTACTGTAGAAGGAAACGACTTAGTTATGAATTTGGGATTTTCACATCCCGTTCGTTTAACAGTTCCAGATGGCATTAAAGTGACGGTTGAAGGAAACACCAACATCACTGTATCAGGAAGAGATAAATGTGCTATTGGACTATTCGCAGCTGACATAAGAAAATGGCGACCCCCAGAGCCGTACAAGGGAAAGGGTATCAAGTATGCTGATGAGATAGTAAGGAGAAAGGAGGGTAAAGCTGGGAAGAAAAAGTAAGGTTCTGGTTTTCTGTCAATAGTTTTTTTGTTATTTTGGAAATTGAGATACTTTCCTGGATCCATACAAGGAAAAGGGTACGAAGTATTCTGATGAAGACTGTAAGCTGGAAAGAAGCAAGGCTTTTAATGTTGCATTGGCATTTTATGTTGGGAAATTTGTCAATCTACCTACATGGTAGGGAACTTGGTAGCAGTTCTTGGATCATAATTTTATATCTTCTACCCTTAAATCGCATTGGCACCAAATTTTGCAAGAAAGAACATAAGTGGAGATGTATTTCTCATTTTTGCCTGTGTATTAATTTTGTGTTTGATGCCATCCAATTTGTGTTTGCCTGACAAATGTTCATAACTTATAATATATCCACGTTTCTTTCAAAGATGGACTTTTCTCATAGACAGAAATATGGGCTTTTAACATTCTATCTAGAAAGAAATCATCATGCACATCAAAATAAATAAAATAGTCAGTCATCAACTGCTCAGTGCAATATGTGCATGTGATATTTGCTACCTATGCCCTCTGCCCAAGCAAGGAGAGCCATCATATTTGGCAAAACCACTTCACCATAAAAATATGCTCTATTTCTTTTCCTTTGCTCCACTGCATGCAATCACTTTTGAAACTTATAACTTAGCTAGTGTTTCTAGCTAAAGCATTGTATTACTGGGAGTTTGTTTGTATGCACATGGAATCTCTATGTAGCGTCAACTCTTCTAAGCAGTTGTCTTTGAATTGTGAAATTTTCATTTTGAATAAGTATATGCGCTGGTGTATCAGGTTTTCACAATCCAAAGACAATTCAAAAGAGTTGACTCTACATGGAGATTCCATGTGCATACAAACTCCGATTAGTAGCATATCAATACTTAGCTAGAAACACTAGCTAAGTTATAATAAGTTTCAGAAGTAATTGAGTGCAGTAGAGCAAAGGAAAAAGAAATAGGGGATATTTTTTTGTGAAGTTGTTTGCCAAATATGATGGTTCTCCTAGCTTGGGTAGGGTATAGGGAGCAAATATCACATGCACATATTGCACTGAGTAGAGTCGTTGATGACTATTTTATTTTCGTTGATGTGCATGCAAGAGTGAGGAAATGCATATGGGGGACATGCGGAAGCTCTCTACAAATTCTAGGGAATGCCATAGAGGATGTAGGGGTCTTCAAAATAGGGGACTCCACCTAAAATACTAAAAGATAAAATTAAAATATATAAAAATTGCGATTTATATTATTGGGGGACATGCGGAAGCTCTCTACAAATTCTAGGGAATGCCATAGAGGATGTAGGGGTCTTCAAAATAGGGGACTCCACCTAAAATACTAAAAGATAAAATTAAAATATATAAAAATTGCGATTTATATTATTGGAATTGTAGACATGATGATGTGCTAATAATATACATCATTGCAGGTAACGAACTAAATCATAATTGATCCATATGAGATGTAAGAACATAATAATTACAATTACAAATAATCTACAATAATGTATTTCTTATTATATTTAGAAAATTCAAAAGATAGATTTAAGTCTCAACAAATCTAATTTAACAGCAGGTAAAAAATGAACACCACTGCACAAAGTAGTGCTTAACAACGTAGTAATTGACTCGTGTTTTCATGTAACCACTACATGAAGGTGTGAGGACCACTACACAATAATTGACTTGTGTTTTCATGTAACCACTACATGAAGGTGTGAGGACCACAACACAGTAATTGACTTGTGTTTTCATGTAACCACTACATGAAGGTGTGAGGACCAACAAAAGAATGTTACTTTTTGAAAAAGTGAATAGCAAACCAACCAACCCTAGTTGTGCATCATGAGGCCCTCAACTTCCTATACATTGTGTTTACAATCATTTGTTTTCTTTTTTGTCTTGAAAATGATGGTATTTGGACAAAAAGGAGCATGGGGATGTCTCATTTTTGAAGGGCACATTCCCTATCGTGTCCCTTTATGTTACTTGAAAAGGGGGTGTGGAGGAATGCCACCTTTGTAGTATCCACACCATATGAGTGCATCTCCTACCCTCGTGAATTTTTACATACTTGACCTACTTAAATAGCTTAAGGGGAAAGGGTATCCAAAAATTTCACCTTTTTAGCATATCTCTCATGCCAATTTAAAATCCACATTGGTATGTTTTTAGCATATCTCCCCTACCAATTTAAAACCCACACTGGTATGTTGTTCATTGACAACTTTCCAATGATTGCAATTCTGGCCATTTATCACCTCTAGGCAACATGATATGATCTTGGGAAGATTTCCTTTTTCTTTGCCACATGACTTTTGTACCTTGGACACATCTCACATGACATGGCATCCTTGGTCTTCATGTCATTTTGCAATTTATTGTCACTTTAATACAATTAGATAGTTTTTTTTTTAACACGATCGAATACTAATATATTATAAAAAACTTCAGCAAAGGGACAAGTCCCATTACAAATACTAGGGGTAGCAAAGTGGAATTGGTACAAAATGGGCACGCAGTCCCTTGATCCAATTCACTAGGCTTGTTTTTTAAAACTTGGAAGACAAAACCGCTATATTGTCGTATAAACTGACCTAGGAGCAAACAATATTTACAATGCATATCAAATTTTCACCAGAACTGGTAGACCGAGTCATCAGGCGACTGTTCTTTTTTATTGCTGTTCTTGGTAGAAGCCTCCTCGTGCATGGCCTCCCCTTGCATGCTTTGGTTCATAGATCTTATGTGGCTGATTGCTTCTTCCAAGTGATTGCATTTCTCTTTGAGGCCTTCTATTTCCACCTTCTGTTTTTCAAGTTTTTTCTTCTTTGATTTATTCTCTGACTGGACTTCTTCTTTGAGTTCATTGAAATGCTTTATGAAGCGGGCTATCATGAAGCAGTGCGCCTTGCAGAGGGTGCAACTGCTGTTGGTGACGACACGGTCCAAAGGATTTTCTGACATTGTTGCAGTGTCTTGGGTAAGCTCGATTATCTTGAAGCAGAGATTGATTAGCTTACTACAAAGGGGAGAGTGAAGGTTAACAGAGATTCTAGGGGATGAAGGCAGGCCATTCAGAGAGTTGGTGGCGGAGGGGTAGTTCAGGGGGGAGAGGATAAGAAGCGGAGCTCCAGATATTTGTGAGGGCAGGAGGCAAAGGATCACAGAGAATGGGAGGAAGCAGCTTCTGAAATGAGGATAAGGAATAGAGGAGAGAGTGATGGGATGAAAACAGAGAGAATAAGAGATAGAGTGCAGCGAAGCAAAAGCCAGCAGAGTCGTATGAGGCTGGATCACAAGAACAGACCAAGTGTTAGTGAAAAATAATAGAATACCGTCCCGACAGGCAGAATTTATAGCTTGCAGAGCTGTCTTTGGGGAACCACTGGGACTGAAGTGCATAGGGGGCGACTTGAAGCAGGATCGACGTGAACTCGAGCCTTTACCAAGAGAGCAGGGCGCAACCACCACGCAGACGATGAGAAACTGGTTGAATCGATGCACCACGGGCTGCTTATAACCCCACTCTTTCATTAGAGCCTCAGGTTGCGGATCAGACCGCTCTGAATTGTTCTTGTCTCGAATGTCAATTTGAATATTTCTTGAGCAGCCTCTGAGGATTAGGAAGTGACTGTTGCCTAACTTCTGAGTGTTATTTCCACGGGACTCTTCCCGCTCCATTGTCCAGTACAAATTTCCCATTTGCTTGAAGATTTCCTTGACAGTGCTGAGGATGTGGAAATGGATAATGTCAGTGCAGAGGGGATCGGACGTCCAACTGCTTGGACTAAGGGGAGAGGCGAACTTTTTATTGAGATGACTGTTGGAACCTTGGATCACGTGCCCGACTGTGAGGAGGGGCGTCTTAAGGAATTGGTTTGTCATATGTATTATTGTTCTCTTGGACCTATCCTATAGGTCTGGTGACTGCGCTGTTGGCTAGAGAATCTGCCTTGGTATTATAATTTTTCATGACATATTTAAATTGAATGATCCCCAGTTGTTTTGAGTTTTCCACAATCCTGTGCTTGATTCTATTGAGGGCCTGGTTTTTGAAGTCACCCCTTGATTCCATAGCTGCTATCATTATTGCCGAGTCGCCTATTATGACTGAATTTTTAGCTTGAAGATTTTTTAGGATGCAGGTACCTAGTAAAAGGCTATAGGCCTTAGCCATGTTATTTGTTATATTTCCCAGTCCCCATTCGTAAGTGGTGATGACTTGCCCATTTTGATCAGAGATTATTCCCCCTGCTCCTGCTTGTCCGGGGTTGTTTTTGGAAGCGCCATCAAATTGAAGAATGGAAGTCTTTTGATCTTGAATCCGCTGTCCTATTTCATTTTGGGTTCCCCTGAGTTTCCATTTTTTTCCCCTTTACTTGACTTCGCTGGAGGTTGTTTATTCTTTGAGTAAACCAACCGGGAATTTGTTGCACCATTCTTCCTCTTCTTTTTGCCAGTTGGTGTGATCGATTTTAGTTACTGTGTTGGCGCTTATCATTTCCGCGACTAGGCCTAGAGTTTTGGCCAGATTGAGAGCTGGCTTTGGCTTTTGATTTTTGAAGATACAACTGTTCTTGGAGAGCCAAATTTGCCAATAAAGAGTAGATGGAATGCATTTCCAGATTCGAGTGATTATGGAATTTCCTTTTCTTGCATGGGGGTAGCCTTTTTCCCAATTTCTGTTTAGAGTTGTGAGCTGATCAAATTTTCTCAAGATAACCTCAAAGGGATGATAATTTGATGCCAGCAGAGTTGGGCAAAGGAGCAATCGAGGAATAAGTGTTGGCTGCTCTCCTCCTCCATACAGCGAAGGCAGCACATTGAAGGACCTTGGATCCCTTTTTTTTTTTTGAGATTTTCAGTAGTAAGGATCCTCCCTTTTAGGAGGGTCCACACAATTTTTTTTTATCTTTGGGAGGCATTCATTCTTCCAAACTGCTGACCGAAGGTTCCAGTTATCTAGGTTTTTGCTAGATTGGAGGAGCTAATACCCATCTTTCATTGTGAACTTTCCTCCGCTTGGATCCCAAACGAAGCTGTCTTGAGAGGTTTTATTTGTTGGGGCAACTCCCATCAACGTTCTCTTCAAATCTGCCCACTGATCTTTTAGGTGATTTGGGAGAGGAAGGTCCCTCCAGGCAGACCAACTATTATGGTCCCAAACCGAGATGTCATATAAGGAATTAATGCTTTTTGCCTCCATCCATATTTTCAGGGGTCTGAACTGCTAATAATGGCTTCTTAGCTCCAAACCCATTATTCTATATGTCCAGAGATTTATATCTTTTCCATTTCCAGGGGACTTTGAGATATGATTTTTGATTTGGGGAATGACTTTTTTGATGAGTCTCCATGTTGGAGTGCATGGTCTTTCCACGATCAGATCAGTGAGTACGTTAGAGCGCTGCCCATTAAGGTATTTTTTTAAGAGCCTCGACCCACCCGCTGCCTTTTTCCATTAGCATTCTCCACACAAGTTTAAAGCCCATCGCTTTATTAGTTAGGCTTGGAATTTTGATGGATATGCCGCCTTTTTCGAAGGGAAGAATCACTTGTTCCCATCGAACCAGACTGAATTTTTTTGTGTCTTGTTTCCCTCCTTGCCAAAGAAAGCCTCTCATAATTAGCTCCATTTGTTTATGAATGGTAGCTGGAGCCAAAGTAACAACATACTGAGAAATAGGAAGGGCTGAGAGGAGCTTTAATGAGGATGGTCCTGCCCGCTAGGTTTAACCACGACAACCGCCAACTTTGAAGATGCCCTCTCATTTTTTCTATCTGCTTGTTCCAAATCTCAGACTTGACAACTTCTTTTGCCAAAGGAAGACCAAGACAGGAAAAATGACTCCAGTTCCTTTGGACCGGGATATCCATGATTAATGAGATTCTTTGCATTACTTGAAGTGAGACATTCCAAGTATATATTATGCACTTTTTGTTGTTAAGCAATCCCCCTGAGACAACCAAGAAAGTGTCAAGGATTCTCTTGAATCTCCTTGCAATTAAGCTTGAGGCTCCTCCTATTAAGAGAGTGTCGTTGGCAAAGAGCGAGTGATTGATTTCTTTTATTCCTCTCGCTATACTTATGCCTATTATCTCCCTTTGTTTCCTTAGATTTTCCAGATGTATGCTTAAAGTTTCCGCCATGATGATGAAAAGAAAAGGTGAGAGAGGGAAACCTTGTCTTAGTCCTCTGGAGCTTCGGAAGTAGCGACTAGGCCTTCCATTGATTAAGAGTGCTGTCGAAGGATTTGAAATGCATTCCATAATGATGTTTATAAATTTGTTAGAGATTCCAACTTCCAGAGAACAACTGCTAGGAATTGGTGATTGACCCTATCAAAGGCATTTGCTATGTCAAGTTTTATGACCATACCTCTTTCGTTTCTGTGCAAACCGCTGTGTATTGCTTCTTGGACCAGAATGACATTATCCGTTATTTGTCTTTTAGGGACAAATCCTCCTTGGTTCTCTGAGATGAGAGTGGGCAAGAGATTTTTCAATCTATTTGCCAGGATTTTAGTAACGATTTTATAGGATACATTACAGAGAGAGATGGGTTTGAAGCGATCAAAGGAGAGTGGGTTTGGTTCCTTTGGGATAAGTGCCAAATGGGAAGTTTTTGTATTATCTCCCATCTTGGTTTTTTTGAAGATATTTTTGACCACCATGATAAAATCTTTCTTTATTATGTCCTGTTAATTTTAGGCATGTTCTATGCTAGAGTAATTTATTTAAATTTTCACAATTAGCAATCACATCAGCAATAGGATAAACTGCAGATAGAACATAAATATAAAACACAGAAGACAAGCCAAGACAAGAGGACACAAGATATGGCGCGAGCCAAGGACAAACCCCACAATGTGTGGGGAAACCCTTTGATCAAATCTTCTTTTATCTTCAAAGTTCAGTAGAGAAAGAGAGAGAGAGTACAGAAGTCAACACTTTGACTTATCTAGATCTAGCATAGATCATTTCGCATAACAATGAGATCAGTTGAAGACATTCTACTTCAACTGATTCTCAAGGTGACTCTTTCACCTATCATCATGCTGCATCTTGTCCATTTGTTGTACCTTACCGTGTAGCACCATCATGCTGCTCATGATCACATTTATCATGATGCTGCCCGTTGCATCATTCATCATAGTTGCACCATTGCTGTACCTTTACTGAGATCATGCTGGCTGTAGCTTTTGAAGTTGTTATAGCAACATCTTTCCAATGATGAGATCTATTTATATCTTCACTGTGCTCTTTGTTAGATAACTTCATTTAGGGCTTCATTATTATAATGACAGTTTCATCATGTTACATAAACACTATATTTATCATCATGCTGCCCAGATCATCATAACGCTGTTGAAGGATTTCATAGATCCTCTTTGCCACAGGAATACGTTGATGATACATAAGCCAAAGATCTGCTCATTGAACCCTTATCTCATCATTGAATCATAGCAAGACAGTGATTTACTTGACTATGGCTCTCAGCAGCTTCATGCCTTTACTGTGGCTCCATGCATCGTTCATGCTGTGGCTTCTATGTTATATTCTCCATGCGTATATCATGCATAGAGTCTTCATGCTGTGCTTATACCATGGTGCAGATATCAGTCACCTTTGACAACGGATAGGGTTTATGTCTGCGCGTATAGTATCCATGCTGTGAATATATCATGATGCTCTACATATACATAACAACGTATATGTTAATGTCTGCATATACCGTGATGCTCTGCATATGCATAACATATGTTAATGTATGCGTATATCGTGATGCTCTGCATATACATAACATATGTTAATGTCCGTGTATACATAACAACATATTCCCTGCGTACACATTTCCATGACTGTGTTATTACTGTATACATGATAGCGTTGAATTTCCCTGCGTATACATGACATCGTTGAATTTCCATGACTGCGTTATGACATCGTATAACCTCATCATGTACAACGTGTAATCCATCGCGGACAGCGTGTGAACTATATATAATCTCCAGCGTAAGAATATCTGTCTTCCTTTGCTTGCGGATCTTTATGACCTGCGTATGTGTCTTCATTGCGTTTATTCCTTCCCTTACTGTGGCTAGGCTCCACTACAGCGTATGAGCTAGGGCTGCGTATAAGTGTGAACATTGACTGTGGACAACATGACCATTGACACGTGAATATCTCCCATGACGGCATGAAACCAACGTATCCACTATGAACAACGTATGCCAACATATAGGTTTGCATGCGTGATTGTAATTTAGGGCCTTTCCTTTGGCTGTATATGAGGCCTCCTTTACTGCGGCCAGATCTTTGCAACTAGGGCAACGTATAGTAGCTAGGGCAACACTTTGAAGACCAACGTATCACACATGGTGTCTCTCTCCTTCTCCAAAAACCCAAGACGTGGAGAGGAGATCACACATGAAGAGGATGTCTCTAATGACTCCAAGTCCTCTCTTATTTATACTAAAAACGTAGAGGTTGAATAGACACGTCGGTTGGGCTTCTAGAGCCTACATAAGAGTTGGTCGGCTTGGATAATAATTTCATAAAACAAAATAAATTATATCTCCATAAAATATTATCGAATCGGATGATCTTGGATCAATCCTACACCTCTCGACGAGAGGGATCCAATAAAAATATCAGCTGCCATAAATAAGCTGACCCACATGGAGTTTGGCCCTAGTTGCCAATTTAACACTCCCTCTCAACTAGGGAGAACTCCATTCGGTGATCCATAAGTCTGACTGTACTATCTCCGCCATCAGTGCCCTGCACTGTTCTGCGCAACTCTGCTGGCTTTTCTTTGCTATGCTCTGCTCAGCTCTGCTAGCTTTGCTAGCTCTGCTCTGCTCTGCTCAGCTGGCTCTGCTAGCTCTGCTCAGCTCTACTCTGCTCAGCGCTGCTGGCTCTGCTAGCTCTGCTCTGCTGGCTCTGCTCTGTTCTGCTTAGCGCTGCTAGCTCTGCTCTGCTGAACTATGAAGAAGAAGAATTGATCGAGAATGTCTCATACCATTCTCCACTGACCCGAAGTTAGTCTTAGAGTGCGTACCACTGGTCCCAGACCAGTCTCAACCGACCCAAAGTCAGCATCATAGTGGGTACCACTCCTACCACTGGTCCCAGACCAGTATCGCAGTCTCAAAGAGTGTACGACTGGTCCCAGACCAGTCTCAACCGACCCGAAGTCAGTGTCATAGTATGTACCACTCTCACTAGTCCCAGACCAGTACTGCACTGACACAAAGTCAGTCTCGGAGTATGTACCACT
>APFE031537853.1:41184-64475 GCA_000404065.3 Pinus taeda | reverse complement strand
ATATGGCGCGAGCCAAGGACAAACCCCACAATGTGTGGGGAAACCCTTTGATCAAATCTTCTTTTATCTTCAAAGTTCAGTAGAGAAAGAGAGAGTACAAAAGTCAACACTTTGACTTATCTAGATCTAGCATAGATCATTTCGCATAACGATGAGATCAGTTGAAGACATTCTGCTTCAATTGATTCTCAAGGTGACTCTTTCACCTATCATCATGCTGCATCTTGTCCATTTGCTGTACCTTACCGTGTAGCACCATCACGCTGCTCATGATCACATTTATCATGATGCTGCCCGTTGCATCATTCATCATAGTTGCACCATTGCTGTACCTTTACTGAGATCATGCTGGCTGTAGCTTTTGAAGTTGTTATAGCAGCATCTTTCCAATGATGAGATCTATTTATATCTTCACTGTGCTCTTTGTTAGATAACTTCATTTACGGCTTCATTATTATAATGACAGTTTCATCATGTTACATAAACACTATATTTATCATCATGCTGCCCAGATCATCATAATGCTGCTGAAGGATTTCATAGATCCTCTTTGCCACAGGAATACGTTGATGATACATAAGCCAAAGATCTCCTCATTGAACCCTTATCTCATCATTGAATCATAGCAAGACAGTGATTTACTTGACTATGGCTCTCAGCAGCTTCATGCCTTTACTGTGGCTCCATGCATCGTTCATGCTGTGGCTTCTATGTTATATTCTCCATGTGTATATCATGCATAGAGTCTTCATGCTGTGCTTATACCATGGTGCAGATATCAGTCACCTTTGACAACGGATAGGGTTTATGTCTGCGCGTATAGTATCCATGCTGTGCATATATCATGATGCTCTGCATATACCGTGATGCTCTGCATATACATAACATATGTTAATGTCTGCGTGTACCGTGATGCTCTGCATATACATAACATATGTTAATGTTCGTATACATAACAATGTATTCCTTGCGTACACATTTCCATGTATTCCCTGCGTACACATTTCCATGACTGTGTTATTACTGTATACATGATAGCGTTGAATTTCCCTGCGTATACATGACTTCGTTGAATTTCCATGACTGCGTTATGACATCGTATAACCTCATCATGTACAATGTGTAATCCATCACGGACAGCGTGTGAACTATATATAATCTCCAGCGTAAGAATATCTGTCTTCCTTTGCCTACGGATCTTTCTGACCTGCGTATGTGTCTTCATTGCGTTTATTCCTTCCCTTACTGCGGCTAGGCTCCACTACAGCGTATGAGCTAGGGCTGCGTATAAGTGTGAACATTGACTGTGGACAACATGACCATTCACGCATGAATATCTCCCATGATGGCATGAAACCAACGTATCCACTATGAACAGCGTATGCCAACATATAGGTTTGCATGCGTGACTGTAATTTAGGGCCTTTCCTTTGGCTATATATGAGGCCTCCTTTACTGCGACCAGATCTCTGCAACTAGGGCAACGTACAGCAGCTAGGGCAGCACTTTGAAGACCAACGTATCACACATGGTGTCTCTCTCCTTCTCCAAAAACCCAAGACGTGGAGAGGAGATCACACATGAAGAGGATGTCTCTAATGACTCCAAGTCCTCTCTTATTTATACTAAAAACGTAGAGGTTGAATAGACACGTCGGTTGGGCTTCTAGAGCCTACATAAGAGTTGGTCGGCTTGATAATAATTTCATAAACAAAATAAATTCATATCTCCATAAATACTTATCGGAATCGGATGATCTTTGGATCAATCCTACACCTCTCGACGAGAGGGATTCAATAAAAATATCAGCTGCCATAAATAAGCTGACCCACATGGATTTTGGCCCTAGTTGCCAATTTAACATGTCCCAATGAGTCCTGTAGAAAGCAATTGTGAAACCATCAGGCCCGGGAGCTTTGTCCCGCTGCATACTGCACACGACATCTCTAATTTCTTCCTTCGAGACTTCTTGTTCCAACTCGCTGTTTTGCTGCCCATTGATTTTACATTCCACTGGAAGGAGGAAGTCCACATTGTCCAAAGGTTAATAATCAGCAGTTAAGAGAGATTTGAAGTGGTTGTGGGCTGCTTCTTCGATTTCCTCTTGCTCTCTTAGTTCTTTACCCTCAACATTGATTTTGTCTATTTGATTTCCAGCTCTTCCGAGCTTGAGATTGTTGTCGAAGAAAGATGTGTTTTTATCTCCCACACTGAGCTAGAGGCACCTCGATTTTTGTCTCAGCTCCTCTTCCTCAACTCTATTCTGCCTGTATAATTCTATGAAGATTTTGTTTTCCTGAGTTTGCTCTTCCTTTGATGTTTGCTGATCCTCCTTTTCTCGATTCCATTTTTCCAACTTTCTATGCAACTCGGTTTTTTATTTTTCTCTATTGTTGCATTCTCTTTTGCCCACTTTTTGATTGCCGTTCTTAAGAATTTTAATTTGGATTCTCAAACATAGTGGGGGGATCCAATGACTTCCAACTCCCAACTGTCTTTGATGATCTTGCGGAAATCCTCCTTACTGTCCCAAGTTTTATTATATTTGAATGGGATTGGGCCGAGATTTCCTATTCTATCTAGAGTCAAGACCACTGGCTTATGATCTGAAGTTATGGCATGGACGATCTTGCTTTTTATGGAAGAGAATCCTGCTGCGATACTTTCATGGATTAAAATCATGTTGAGTCTTTCTTTGATATTATGAGTTCCTGCTCTCTTATTGCTCCATGTAAATTTCCCATTACATGGTGGAATGTCGACGAGTTTATGAGTTTCTATTATTTCTTCTAGAGCAGCTCTTGATGGATCAGCAAGATATTTTCCTCCCATCTTTTCTTCAATGTTTCTTATTAAATTTAAGTCACCACCCAGAACTGCCTTCCTTTTTTGACTTTCCTGCAACTCTGATTTGATAGAGTCCCAACAATATGCTTTGTCCCTGTAATGATTTGGAGCATAAATGTTCAGCACGGTGAATTCTTCTTTTGTGGTTTTGTTTTTGAGATCAGTTTTGACCCACCAATAAGCTGATTTTTGGCTGATGAGGTCCCATTTCCTCTTGTTCCACAATGTGCCTATTCCTCCTGAGGCACCCAATGAATCTGTCGCTGTTCCTTTAAAGCTTTTGTGTCTTTTTGTAAATTTTTGGAAGTCTTGGTTGGACATTTTGGTCTCTTGGATTAGAAAGATATCTCGCTGCTCTTGGCTGATGATATCCCGGGCTGCGTTGGTTTTAGAGAGGAGCCCAGGCCCCTGCTATTCCAAGGGACCAAAATCATTACTTAATGGATTTTTGGTGAGCCCCGCTCTTCTCCTTTATCTTTTCCCTGCTTCCTCTTTGCTTGGCCAAAAAAGAGTCCATCGGTTGTTGAGTACCTGTTGCCATTTCTTTAGCTGCTATTTCATCTCTTATTTCTTTATTTGATTTCCTGCTTGCTTTTTTAGGTGGTTCTGAGTTGTTGCTTGCTTCTTTGACTTTGTTTCTAGTAAGTATTCGGTCTATGGTGGGAGGGGGTGAAGGGAGGATCTGAGAAGGGGAGTGGATGACTGCTAGAGCATTGGCTGGAGGAGGAGAGTGGGGGGATGAAGGATCTTCTTCCTCCAAGGATTCGAAGGGGTTTGATGCAGAGGGTAATGGCTGAGTCAAGATGGGAGGGGGGGAGAGGGATGCAACATGGATTTCTGGGGGAGGCTTTGGTTTTGGGCCAGACTGTTTGGGGTTTGTTTTCTTTTTTTTTTTGACTTGTTCCCATGTGTCTTCACTAGCTTCAGCGTTTTCATTCATTTCATTTTCTTTTAGTTTACTACACCTATTAGCAAAATGACCATATTCATGGCATACCTTACATTTGAACGAGATTTGTTTGTAGTCCAGCTGCTGAATATGGGTCCATTGGTCCACTTTGATCTTGATTGCTTCTGGAAGGCCCTTTCCTAAGTTGACTTCGACACAGATCCTTGCACATGCGTGCATGTTGTCCTTTGGTTCCAATCTGTCGATGTATTTTCCAACAACGTTCCCAATGGCTTTGACCGATTCATCTCCCCAGCAATGAAGAGGGAGATGGGGCAAGCGAACCCAAACTGGGACTGCATTAGGTATATCCATTTCTGGGTCGAAGTCAGGGGACCATCTGTTCAGGTAGAGACCTTTCGAATCCATGACGTAGGGACCATTTCTGAAGATAAGATTTCGGTCTTCTTTGGTTTCAAAGATGAATGCGTAGTAACCCCTTCCATAGAATCTTATTGCGATTTTCCCTTGAATGTTCACATTCCAGTTGCGCTCCACCCATTTCTGAAGAGCTTTGGGAGAGGGCCACAAGCCAGTAAATTGTCCAACCAAACCTCTCTCTACTAGAGAGATTGCTGCCTTCCTTGGGAGACTAGGGGGAAGGGAGATTTCTGGGATGTCAGCCAGTTTCTTAATGAACTTAGAAGTTGTGGGTTTGTTTCGAGTGGTAGCATTTTAAAAAATGAGAGAGTGTTATGAAACCAGCTCAAGAAAAGATAGAAAAGATAGATCAACACCTTAGAATTCAACCTCTTCGAGGGGGCAACCTCCTTTACATTACATAAATGAACAATTCTTGGGTGACACAAATGAAAATACCTCCTTTCTCTATATAGGAGTCTAAGGGGTCATTATATAATTAGAGCCTACATAACAATAATAATGTAAGGGCACAATAATAACAATAGTGGGCTTCTATGGGGCACAATTGTAACAATATGGGCACTACATGGGTACATCAATATAATAAGTGGGTTGTACTAATAACAATAAGGGGTTACACTAGTAGTATAGGGGCCTAACAAAGAGGCAAAGATCTCAGCTTGGACTTCGTTGTCTTGCATCTGGGAGGGATCGATCCCAGCCATGGAAAGGTCGGGAGGGAGCCAATCGCAGCACTAGCTGGGGGAGGAGGGCAGACTCTGACTGCGGGGGTGCCGGGGAGGAAGACTGAAGACCCAACAGTAGGGGTTGCTAGGCAGGAGGCCTGCGGAGGGCCGCAGGAGGCAAGGTTGCAGGGGTGCGGGAGCTCCAGATCAAAATCGCGGGGCCTAGTCATTAATACAATTAGATAGTTAACAATTATTATGATGGAGCATTTCTCATTGATATTGCATTATTAAATATTATTATTTTTTGTGATGGTTTTGTTAATTCTTTTTTTATTATGTCCTTTTTTACTAGAGTAACCCATTTGTACCAAATCCAAGAAACATGTTAATTATAATGTAAAGATAAATTAATATTTTTATTTTATTTAAGCCTTTATAATAGTTACATTATGTTATAATATTGACAAAATATTGTAAAGGAGGGCTTTCTCATAGTCTTGCAACCTGAAGAATCTTCTCTCTATGCTAGCTTGAGTCATTGCAAGGTTGCCATGTCATGCTAGTGGGCCTTTCTGTTGCACTGTTTCCTAGAGGCCTTCCCCCAATCTTCTCTAACTTGAGTTCCCATAAGGTTGCCACGTGTCCCTCTTACAACACTAATTAAATGTTAATTTAAATTTGTAGTATGGTGAAGTCCTTTTGTCAGTGTATTTATTTATCTATTTATTTTCATCGGATTGTTCTGTTCTCCATACAATAAGTGTATTTATTATTAAATTATATTACTTAATCATGGATTAGTGTAATGCTCCCATTATGCTTCTCCATGATTTATTATTATCATTATTTTAATATTATATTATTATATAATATAATATAATAGTGCTTGAGGGAAATCCCATCAAAGCACCCTTATAGATAACTTTACGTTGCGAAGCATTTTTCCATGTAATTTTAGGTTGTGGAGATTTCTTATCGGAGCACCCTAGTGAAGCCATTCCAATTTGATTCCCTTCCATTTTGCTTCAATTTTCTGCAATGCACCATGGGTCTCCCCTCTGATAACATTTTAAAAAATAATTATTGTATCATATAATATATCTTTATGATATATTATAATATTGTAGCAATTTTTTTTGGAGATATTTTATTGGGCAATTCCCCGTTAATAACATTATGATTGATGAAGCCCCAACCGATGAAGCCCCACACTACTATGCTTTCCTAACTCCTTAAAGAAAGGCTTCATTCTTTTTCTCTTTGATTGGCTCCAACGCTATGAAGATTTATAATATATATATATATATTATATATATATGTATATATATAATGTGTATTGGGGGACTCTATTAAGTCTTAATTAGGGCTAAGATCACTGATTTGGTGATCATTATATATATATATATGATCACCAAATAGTGTTCTTAGCCCTTAGGGACTTTATATATTTATATGATCACCAAATAGTGATTCTTAGCCCTAATTAGGGACTTAATAGAGTCTCCCCAATCATAACATAATTTTTCTAGAGCCTAAATTTCTACAATTCTCCCACAATGTATACTTGTTTAAAAAATAATGATTCTTAGTCCTAAATAAAGGATTAATAGGTTCTTTTCCACCCATAATATTTTACTACATAGTTTTACCATAGGCGAAATTTCTACACCCATAACATTTTACTACAAAATTGGCGACATAAGCTTGCTTATGCTTTCTAAATAAATAAATATGTAGGCTTATTTCCTTACCCAAACATGTAAATTTTTTGAAGTATTTTATCTAATTGAAATATGAGAACCTACATTCAAACACATGCTCATTTTTTTATGGAAGGGAAATAACCAACCTACCCAAAATCGTGGGATATGGAGGAGGATTCCCACAAATTTAAGGGTAAACTTAAGCATCCCACAAACTTAGGAGAGGGTCAAACATGCATTCCCCTCCCACAAAAAAAATGAAGTTAAACATATAATTAAATTATTATTGATGCAATTTAAAGAAATGAGCCTTCTCCTCAGTTCAAGGGCTATAGTGAGGTTGTTGGTATGAGGTCAGCCCACAAGTATACTCATTTAAGAGTTCACAAGGCTTAAAGCCAATACAACAATATTCATTGGCACTAAGCCATTACAACAATATCTATCAAGGCATTATAGCTTGATCACATCAATAGTGAGGATTTATGCCCAATCAAGATAACCCCAATTGATAGTGTTAAATGCAACTATATCTACATACACTTCCCTTGCCATCCTAAATCAATTTTAAAACCAATAAACCAGTGATTTTACCTAGGTAAAAATATAAACTTGAATTTAGGGAGAGTAACTCAATAGGGTTATACAACCTGATTCCTCCCCCTCCCTCAATGAAAAAGGGGGGAAGCCTCCTTTGAAGGTCAACATTTAACTCATTCCTCACTCTAATTTCAAGAAATCAAATATATAGAGGAGCATTCAGACATATAGAGTAGCACTCAATTTCATGATAAACATGAGAAAACACATAGAGGAGGGAAGCATAAAACACTTATTTGAAGCTGTTTGCAACTGGTGAAGGGTGAGCGATTTCCACTCAAACATGGTCTCAATTGTACTTGTATCCTTCTATCGCTGGCCATCCTTGAGTTAGGCCATGATGTCCATTACCACACAATCTAATAGGCCCTCAAAAGGGAAACTCTATAGGACAAGGAGCTAGACCAGGTGATAACAATGAGACAATGACCCACTGTCACCACAGTTAATGTCCCCTGCTCTTTATGGTCTTTCACTGATGGGAGGAGTCTCGGTGGGAAGAGAATCACTTAGAATAGGTAGATCAATGATTAGGTATGATGTGATTCCACAATGCCCATTCAAGGATAGACACAATAATGGCTCAATGCTTCAAAGAAGCTAAAACACTCTCTAAGAAAGGCCTTGAGATAAGGAGTTTAAGACTTAGGATTTTGAGATATGCAATGATAATAAGTATTCCTAAGATCAAGACTCTAGGTGATGAGGTAGGACCTCTTAAAGTAGCTCTATTTGATGTTTTAACAATTCTAAGAGGCTCTTTGCTCCCTTTAATTGACCTAGGAAATACTTGCATTAGACCTAGAGTTTTATAAATAATTGTGGGAAGAAATACTTAGAATGTACTCACTAGGTTAAGGCAAAGGAGGATAAAGGGTTTATTATGATTTATTCCAATGAATACTATGCTCATACAACTTTCAAAGAAGTCCCTAAGGTGAGAGAGAAAGACCTAAGTTTTCCCTCTTGAAGTAACACCTTGTGATGCAGGTATGTTCCCTTTGCGGACAGAGACAACCCCTCTAGCCCTAGAGTGGGTATAGTCACAACAAGACAAAGACAATAGCTAATTCCTTAAATAGTTATCGTTAAAGAGGTTTACCTTATACCGGTGTTTGATGAAGTCTTCGTCACATTGCTTCAACTATTTCTTTCTTCTCCTTAATGAATGATTCACCTGAAACAACATATGAAAATGACAAAACACATAATAGAGCACAATAACGAACTATCTACTTATAGAGTCAAGGAACCATTAGCTATCAACATACATTTCATACATGATATAGGAAATAACTATTGATTGTATTAATATAAACAACAGTAAAGCTTACAACCACGCCTTGATGTCGCAAGCTTCCTTGAAGGGTTCGATCAGTTTGTCTCCATAAACATTCACTCTCAAAGATCTCCCAGAAACACTGATGACTCTCTCTCACCCAAAAGCACAAGTATGAAACTAAGGCAATCACAACAAGGCTTCCTTCTTACAAAACCATTTCACACTATCAATCCACAACATGAAAGGCTATTCTCATACCTCACAAGCTATTGCTAGGCTATCAACAATCCAAACTGTAAGCTATCAATCCAACAAACCAAGAACTAGCTAATTAGCTAATCATAGCCATGGAAGATGCTTTTATAAGAGGAGAAGCCTCCATAAATGAGGGGAGAGGAAGCTTATCTTCATAGGAGGTTACTCAAAAAGCAGAACCACCATCTCAAATGAGGAGAGGCGAACTTCTTTGACCCAACAACCAACTGTTGGCATTATGATACATATGTTGTACTTGATGGCAACCCACTCATCTCAGATGATAAATTATAGTGCAGAGAAAAGTTCACGCATTTTCATGCAGAGAAAAGTTCCTTTCATACAGAGAAAAGTTCACGCACTTTCATGCAGAGAAAAGTTCATGCACTTTCATGAAGAGAAAAGTTCCTTTCATGCAGAGAAAAGTTCACACACTTTCATGCAGAGAAAAGCGCTCTCACATGGGAAATCTTATGGCTGGTTCATGGTATTTAGTTCTTGGTATTTGAATCTATGGTTTTGGGCCATGGTATTTCGTCATAAGTGTTGATCCCAAGTATTGGGTCCATGGTATTGAATTGTTATGGTTTTTGGTCCGTGGTATTGTGAAAGGCCTAAGGCTATAAAAGAGGAAGGAGATCATTTGGCAAGGCATCTTCGGAATTATTGAATATCTGATAAAGTGCTAGATCTGGAATACTGTAATGGGGTTATGGTGTAGATCTGGATCTGAATGAAGAAGGAACCTGAGCGCAAGGAGAAGGATAAGTTCTATTGATGGGTCAAAATCTTAAGGCTGAAATAGTGGTATCTCTATATGATTTTGATCTGTGATATGTGGCCCACGCTTGATCTATAAATCTGATAATCTGGGTTAACTAATATCTGAATGTTTGAAAGAATGAATTTATAGATCTGTACGCAGGTTTCTGAATAGTGAAGTAGCATACATCTCTTGATTTATGTTCTAGCTGCTTCTGTTTATTGCTACAGTGTTCTGGGTTCTGAAGTGGGGTGTGATTATTGTTATTATGATCTGGGTACAGTTGTCAGAGAAGTGTTCATTTTGATTCAGTTTTGATTGGTGAAAAGGAGATTGGTTGATGCAAAAATTCTTGATGTTTGATTGATGTTATTTGTGGATCCAATCTCAAAATTTATAAAACGTGGTCCCTGGAAGGAAGAGAAGGTTGTAGTTTTCTGTAGGTAGCAGCCTGCATACTAGTATCTCAACTAGTACAAGATCTAAGGGGGTGGTAGCTCCCTTCCAGTAGCAGCTGGAGAATGAGTAAAGGTTGGAGCATTTCAGTAGGCCAGCACCTACGTACTAGTAAGTGGATCGGCTAGTACAAGAGCTAAGGGGGTTGTAGCTCTCTTCCAGGAGAGTCTGGAGAATGAGAGAAGGTTGTATCCTTCTGCAGGTAGAAGCCTGCGTATTGGTATAAGACTGCACCAGTACAGAACTATTGTAAAAGAAGTTTCTTATTAAAAGAAGATAGAGATGACTTGCAGCAGGTAGTTTTCACCCACATTGGGTTTCCACCTTATATCATGGTGTTCATGTGTGCTTCTTGTGTGTGATGATTTGTTTTGTTTTACTACACCTGCTTGCTATACATATGGTTAAAGAAGTTCTGATGCACTAACTAAAGATCAAAATTTAATGGATTAATTGAATCATAAGTATTCTGGATATATGCTAGTTGCATTAGACACAGTTGCGTTGAAGTAGCATATATGTATCTAAGTATGGAAATGAAAAAGTTTTATTGATTTGATAATACCGATTCACCCGCCCCCCCTTTCAGTATTATTTCCAACACACAAATGATGATGATAATCAAAGGGTGAAGAGGGAACATATGGAAAATTTGGCTCATAGGTTCATTGAATTTAACATATGTTTGAATAATTATTTCAGTGTAATGAGGTTGAAGATATCTATAACCTTTTACATCTTCAAAATAACCAAAAAAATGAGAAATGTTGTGTTTTTCTCTAATTAGAGACTCACAATAAGATTCATGAGTGCGATTTTTATATGCATCCCCTAGAGTTTTGTTGTAGCATAAAAGGTAGATAGAAAAATAAAATATGTAATACCAAGATTGGAAAGAATAACATATATGAATCAACCATCCTTTAGATGGACTTGGAAATATTTAAGTAAATGTCTAAGTGTTTTGAAATTACATAAATATTGTTGAATGCAAGAGAAAGCATTAGGAATTAAGTCATAATTTAATTTTCAAGCTAATGAAATCTAATAACATCAGGTTCAACTTTTCCTAAGCTTTGTCCAAGTCATCAAATCCTTGAATATGACATTGCAAAAAAAGAGAATTAGACAATTTTATTAATCCACTTGCTTTGTCATTTTTATTATCCCATTTGGATTCCTTATCAACATCAATGGTTTTTTCTTTTTTCTTTTGCCAAGGTAATATGGTTCAATTCTTTACTTCCTAGCACATCATCCATGTGGGATTTTAGTTATAATTAGTTTTTGTTGGTGAGAAAAAAACACTTTGAATGAACATATTAAAGTATATAGATAACATTGATCGAAAACTTGAAACTAACTATTTAGATGGAAAACTCTAAAAAAAAATAGGATGTTTAAAAGAAACAATACTAAAAATGGAATTTTGTTATGACCCCAACGCGGGCCTATATTGTGTTAAATGTATATGGTATGAACCCAAGTTGGGGAATTTATGGGGTTAAATGTAATTTTAATATGCAAATTTAAGTGTAATAATGTCATCCTAGTGATGAAGGGGTCACATGGTCAATGTGTGAATAAGTATATATAGAGATCATATATAGTCATTATTGAGGACATGTGATTTTGATGTATGGATGTATTTTAGTATTGCGGGAATTTATCCTATTATTATCTATATTGAACTTCTACTTCATGCTCACATTGATGTACATGGTTTGTGCTTCTGGTTATTTATGTCTTTGGATCATAACAGCTTCAAATGTGAAACTTATGCCTTTAAGAAAAAGAGAAATAATGGTAACAACGAGTCATACGACATGTTAAAGCTAGTCCATGTGGTGATGGATGTTGCTAAAAGAAGAAAAAATCCTTCACTAGCTTTGCTTATAGGCTCACTTTTACAAATAAGTTACTTTAGGTAGTGACCCACTTCTATAAAACAAGTGGCAATGAATTTACTTTACAAATGAGAGTTGCATGCCAAAAATAATATTAAAGTTACTTTATAATGAATTAAATTTATAATACAAGTGAAATAAACTTTTCAGTATAGTTATGAAATGATACAAGTTTGCATGAAGTTGTCAAGAAGTATCTTAAATAAAAGATAACATATTCAAGAAAACAAGGTGTTCCATACAAGAATTCCTTCACTAACCACTCATACTGCACTAACCACTCATACACCTAGGTCTAAGATCATAAAACCAAGATATTGACATAATGTAAACTCTCTAAGAGGGAAACACTTAATGAGCTCAATGGACATGGCCACTTGAAACAATTTATGCAAAGAAAAAATGTATATAAAATAGGTTTCATAATTGATCATAAACAATGAGCCTCTATGGTATTTAAATATATATCATGGACCAATCATGCGTTAATAAAATGATCAATATCCATTCATAATATGGAGAATGTGAGCCACGGGAACACTTTATTTATGAACAATATCACAATGTTAGATCACAATAAGATCAATGTGTATTAAAGAAATATAGTAAGAAACACATTTTTACCTAAAGAAACATTAAACGAAGTGTCTAAATATCCTAACAAAAGATTGGGTTGCCAAAAAAGCCATAAGGCACGAAGAATAAATAAAAAATAAACTACATTGTTTAAGTAAACAAACTTACCCAATAGCCTAAAAGAGAATTTTTTAATGGCCGTGAATGAATTTGCATTCAAATATTTAAGAAGTGGTAAGTTGTTCATCTGCACTCAAATTAAGATTGAAGACACTAATTATGTAATTTTTATTCATATTCATTTAAGAAAATATTAGTAACTCACATCCTTAGTCTACATTAGAATTGATTTTAATCATGGTCTAATTAAAGGACACATTCAATTTTTGTAAATTATTTATGGTTATAGTTATGCGCATCTCTGAGTTATAGATTTAATTCAAACTTCTAGCGAAAAAGAAAAAATAATTTAAATACTTAAGTGTGATGACCATTAATCATATATGTTGTTGCAATCACTACGTCAAGTCTAGGAGAATTTGTGCCTTGTCAATTGGCTCTAGGTGCATATTCTCATAAGAGTTGTACATGGAAAAAAAAATAGTTACAAATACTTTAAGGAGTATTATACAAATATTTGTCAATTTCAAATTTAAATACATAGTCAGTAAAAATATAAATATGTGGTACTAACCTTGTCTAAGAAACTATTATGAAGATGATCTTCCATGGCAAGTAAGCCCACAAAAAGAACATCAATGTGAAATAATATAGATAGAACCGGAATGGACAATATGTATAGATGTAGTGAATGGTTTAGAATCAGTGTAACTTGAAGGCCTTACATAGTGAATTAACATCATTAGAAAATGACACTCAGGTGAGAAGTTGCCACACATGTACTACGCTAAACTAGATTATGTTTTGGGAACAATAAAGTAGTACAAGTGGCTCAAACCTTAAATCTATGTTGAGGTGTCTTTGTGGGGGAAGTAGTTGTATTCCAAGGTGAAAACCAACCTTTAAATTCATTATGGCTAGACATGGCCTGATCCTAAGTAGGGCCAAGACTAACCCATTTCATAAATATCAAAATAATGGACATGGTGAACTGTTATAAATTATGCTCATAATTTAGAAAGCAAAATAAAATGGAACCTCCATATTATTGTAGGAAAGTTTATCAGACACCATAAATCACTTATCCATCTAGTGGTCATGCATGTTTGGAACATACACTTGTCCATTTAAAGAAATATTTTTCTTAGATCAGACAATTGGTTGGTTCTAGGTTCAATAAACAATTGAACAATAGTCTCTTTAGTTATATGCAAGCTTTGCACTTGTTTCTTACAAATGCCAGTTGAGTGGTACTAAATGTGTTGGGTGAAATATGGTAGTACAAGTGGCTTAAACCTTATCTATATGTTGAGGTGGATTTGTGGGGGACATAAGTGTATGTGTAGGTGAAAAATACCCTTTCAAATGGTTATGCCTAGACACGACCTAATCTAAGTAGAGCCAAGGCCAACCCATTTCATTAATATCAAAATAATGGACATGGTGACCTATAAATCACTTATACATCTACTGGTCATTCATGGTTGGAATGTACACTAGTATATTTAAATAAATCTCTTTCTTAGATCATATAGTTTTTTTGTTCTAGTTTCAATAAACAATTCAGCAATACTCTCTTTGGTTATAAGCTAGCTTTTCACATCTTTCTTACAAATTCTAGTTGAGTGGTACTAAATGTGTTGGCTGCAATATGGTAGTACAAGTGGCTCAAACTATATATTTATGTTGAGGTGGCTTTATGGGGGAAGTAGGTGTATGCATAGGTGAAAGCTACCCTTTCAATTGGTTTGGCTTAGCCATGACTTGACCCCGAGTAGAGCCAAGACAAGCCCATTTCATCAATATCAAAATAATGGACATCGTGACCCGTAATAAATTATGCTCATTATTCATAAAGAAAAATACAACGGAACCTCCACATTATTGTAGGAAAGATTATGAGATACCATAAATCACTTATCCATTTAGTGGTCTTTCATGGTTGGAATGTACACTGGTCCATTTAAAAATACCTCTTTCTTAAATCAGGCAATTGTTTGGTTCTAGGTTCAATAACAATTGACGATTAGTCTCATTGGCTATATGCCAGATTTTCAAAAATGTATTACAAATGTTAGTTGAGTGGCACTCTCTCAACCTAGCCCTATATTCAAAAATATTAGATAATTGGCCATGAGCATGACCAACAAAGGTAACAATATTGTCAAGTGAACTAACCAATAAAGTATGAGATGACTCTCTCATGTTCATAAGTTCATCAATTATATTTTTTAAATTCATCTAAATATTAAAAAAAATCCAAATTATGATTTAAATTTAGTTCAATTTTTTTTAAGGGTGGTTCACGTACACTAAGTGATCGCTACATCCATGGGGAAATCCATTTAGATCAACCTAAAGGGATCTACCCATTGGCCAAACTAGCAAGGCCTAACCACAAGGGAATCTAGAATATTTGACCCCGTGACCTCCCTATAAGTGAGGTACTTAGCAACATGAACTCAACCAATTGAGCTATCCCTTGGGGCTTTGTTTCCCAAGGAAAAATCACAATTTTAATAATTATGAACAAAATTACATATTGTAGATGCTAAAAAGCATATGCATAAAGACACAAATCTTGGTAATCAAGATCAATAAAAAACTCATCAGGGAGTTACCTTGTACTACTCTTTCCTACCTTTTTTTTTTCCACTTTCTGCCAACCATTAGAGTTGGGCGTGGATGATACAATAGTCATATAATTCTGTTTTGCATTTGGGGTTTCTGTGTCAGAATACAAACTTTCCAATGCATGAGTTCGTTTGGTACCACTTACTTCTTTTTCAGATGTAATAATCTCAATTTGTCGTTGTTGTTCAATAGGAAGTGGAACTAATACATATTTATGCTCAGCCTCGTCCTTCTGCGCAGTTTCTTGAGTTTTCTGTACATTGATGTTTGTGGTATTGTCTATGGTTTGTGCTCCTTCTGTTTCTTCTTCCCGAGTTTCTGTAAATTGCCATCCTTTTGACTTTTGTGGTTGATGCTTTTTTTGTCCTTTTTAAGTTGAGGATAGGCACTTTGTAGGTGACTAGTATGAAGGCATGTATGACGATGGAAGGCCGTATTCTCATAGTCAAGGGATTGAGACCACTACTAATTGTTGTGAAGTAGTAGGACACGATCAGGTAATCCTTTACTAATATCTACCTCTACACAAATTTTGAAAAAGGTGAAAATTCCCTTTACGACTCGGTCTGCATCAATCTTTAAAAACTTCCCCAAAGAATTCCCAATTCTTGCTAGTACTTTGTGGTGCAAAAAATGCAATGGTAGATTGTGTAACCTTACCCACACAAGAATTTTAGAGACCACCATGGTATTTGAGTCAAAATCTAGAAACCATGGTATCATGAATAGACCTGCATTGCCCCAACACCAAGGACCCTTATTTAATGCATAATCCTTGTCTTTAGTTATATCAAACTAGACAATGAAAAAACCTCTAGAACATAAATGTATATCACAATATTCTGTCTAAGTAGAATAAATCCATTGGTGTAGTGCCTCTGATTTGGGCCAGAAACCATTGAATATACATATAACTGCTATAGTATGGAATTCATCATGAATCTCATTTCCCTTAGGCAAATTTATTGTCAAGGTTCGCATCTGGGTCAACTACTCCACAATGTAGGGACCAAGAATAGTAGGATATTGTTCTAGTTGTTTTTGTGGCTCCACCTCCTCCCTGACTGCATCTTTGAATGAAGTTGGACCTTTTGAGCTAGTTCCAGAACATCCTCTTGGAAGTCTCATGTTGAGGGTGATGGTTGAGCCATGACCAATGCCGTAATTCTGCAACTTGTATTCCTCTTGCATAACTTTCTTTACATATATTAGATTTGTCTTTTGTTTGAGGTTTTTTTATCCATTCCCAATTCCAGACTCTCATACGAACTGAGTTCCCTTCCAGTGATCTCATAAATATTTGGATCGAATCTCAGTCAGGGAGATTTGGTATTTGATTTTCAAGATCCAACATTTTATTGATCCCAATTGGTTGACACTCTCTGCTTGCTTTCTCTTCTTGCTATGCAGCAAGGGCAATACCACGTCCATCTTGCGGCTCCCACGGTAGATATACAATACCCCTGGGACAACATTCACAGATTTGATGTAGAGAGAAACAATAATTATGTTTAGTATAACCCCTACGAGGATCTGTTGAGCCTATCACATTCAGAGATTTTGTGTCTGTGTTTGATGGAAAGTATGCGAATCTGACATTAAATTGTTTGCCGAAGGTCCCTTTCATCAGTAAATTGCAAGATCTAGTGAGTGATAGAGAAATCAACATTTTTAGCCTGAGGAATATTTCTTGGTGAAGACCATTCACCCTCATCGGTGTGGATCGATTGATGCTGCACACTGTAAAATCACTCTGGGGTTTTGTGGTAAAAACCCTCGCTTGGGATTCCCAACTCTTCGCATCCGTTCCAGCTCGTCCTCATTGACGTGCCAGGAGTATTTGGTGTCTTCTTCATATTTGAGGGCATAATTTTCTTTCCCTACTATGAGGAAGGCCGAGATAGAACACTCAATATAGCCCTCTATCATGAGATCCATGTATCCCCGTTTCTCGTTGTTTTTCCAACACTTTGTTTCCTTGTAGTTTCCCTCGGTGATTGGACATACTTGACTTCGAATCATGTGTCTATCTTCTGAAAACAAAGCTAAAGGGGGAAAACGGTCCTCATGGTCAAGATATTCCTGCGATTTGTCGCCACACCATGATCTGAAAACAGTGTTTGAGACAAGGTCTTGTCTCACCAAATTGATAAGCAGCTTCACAAAACACTAGCATCCTTCACCATTTTCCTTGAAAGATAATGAAAATGCACGCAATCCCTAAAAGATAATGAAAATGAAAAAAAAAGCATGGACACATTCTGGATGCAATTGTTGGAGTTAATGCTTACATCCTATATTTAAGATGTTGGTTTGAGATGGTTGAGAAATTCTCTCAAACTTTCCTTCTAAGTTAGGAATAAGTTAGATATGAGAAACTCTATATATTAGAGTAATATTTGAATGTAATGTGTGTGTTGAGCACATGCACCTTTGTCTGAAATATATGAGTGCTTTTAGCCATTTTTAACATGGTATCAGAGCGCTAGGTTAGATATGTGCTTCTTTAAACCATGGTTGAGATTGTTCTGTGACAGATTGCCCTGGCATGGAGGCTGCGAGGTGATTGAGGAAAACATGTTTCGTTGGAACCAGATTGATATCCATTGAGAACTACAGAGAGTCGCTGCACTGGGGTGAAGTGAATATGAGAAGGGTTCATAGCTCATCTCAATTGAACTCTCTAAATTCGTGGAATTAAAATTCTCGGAATGAGGGAATGTTTATTGCGACAGGGAGAGATGGAAGGTGACTGATGATGTTCATCTGTTCTCATGACGTTGTTTGTTTGAAGGCCTTTAATCAACTGAAATCTATCGTACAGATAATTGGCACCATGATTTGGAGACAAGGTATGCTTGAAACTATTTAGGCAAGTTGTATGACGTTTTTGCTGTTAGAGGAGGCACTGGTTACGTGGCAACTTCTGATGTCTTCACAAGCATTGGGGTCTGAGATGATCAAAGTTACAGAGCTTATTTGACTGGAGAAGAAGAGTTTATTTGATATCGTCTCTGTGCGTTGGCATGTTTTGAATCAAGTTGTTGAATAGTTGAAGTGTAGTGTGGTCCAGTACGGTGCGCCCAATGTTATCTAGCTCGTGTTCAAGGTTCATTTATCTAAAGTAGCGAAAACGTTTTTAAATTGTAGAAAGGTACAGAAATGTTGAAGTTTAAACATGTATTTTTTTTAATAGTCTTCTTTGATCATGGATTTTATGGTTTTAGAAAAATTCAATGGTGCAAATTTCCCTTCATGGAAAGTAAAAATTCAAATGCAATTAATGAAGAAAAATCTATGGGGCATAGTGAATGGTTTAGAAGTAGCACCTACAGATGTTAAGCAATTAATTGAATGGAAAAATAGAGATGACAAAGCTAAGTCCATTATTGGACTTTCTATTTCGGATTTGCAATTACATCTTGTAGATTTCACTAAACCATCTAAGGAAATATGGGAACATTTGATTAATCTATTTGGTGTAAAATCTAGAAATGTAAAATTTTTCAAAAAATTGCAATTATTTGGATTGAAAATGAATGAAGAGACATCTATGTCCACTCATGTAAACAATTTAATGGCTCTTATAAGACAATTAGTTGAAGCAGGTGCCAAGATGGAGGATGAAGGTGCTAAATCAATATTACTAAATAGTCTTCCTTCAAGTTATAGTAATGTTGTCTTCACTTTGAGTCAAATGTCTTCACAAAAATTGCATGAGACAATTGCGGCACTTCTCTCAGAAGAAAAGAGACTAAAATTGGAGGATACGAAAGAGCTCTCCAATAGAAAATGCATTGTTTACAAAGACAAGGATGAAAAGAAAAATGCAAACAAAAATGAAATTGAATGCTACTATTGTAGGAAAATTGGGCTTACAATGTGGAATTGCAAAAGTTGTACCAGTGATTTGTTAAAAGGGAAAGAATCAAAAAATATAGCTGTAGATGAATATCCATTGAATTCTGATGATGAATTCAATGAAGAATTTTAACCTCTTCAACTTTTTTTGAACAGCTCAGTGAAAAGGCTCAACATGGATGATTGTCTAGATAGTACGGTAGTTGTGGATCTTGGGAAGAATTCGTCATTCGTTGAAGACATGGGAGCAATCTTCTAATGAGGTTATGTAACGGCTTGGGACATTGTTTAGTAATTGACTTCGGGAGGTCCTTGATTCAAGAGTTCAGGGGTGGAACTCGAGAATCCAACTTGCCGACTACACCTTTACGAGGGTTATGAGGCAACTTGATGGAGTCTACACTGATAAGTTGTAAACCAATTAAATAATGACTATGTATTTTATTGTTTGTGGATGATTTCAATAAATTTATGTAATGTAAGCATTAAGAGGGGATGTTGGAGTTAATGTTGATTTGAGATGGTTGAGAAATTCTCTCAACCTCACTTTCTAAGTTAGGAATAAGTTAGAACTGAGAAACTCTATTTATTAGAGTAATCTTAGTGTGTGTTGAGCACATACACTTTTGTGTGAAATATATGAATTCTTTCAGCGATTTTTAACAGCGATTACAATGCAAAAGTTAAAAGCTTTGTCCACCCACTCCACTAATTATCTTTACTCATTAAATTCTTGTTCTTCTTAACGATTAATTTCAATTTTATTTAATGATAACACTAGTTAAGGGCATAAATGGATGAACAGAAAAACAATTTTATGTTTTCCAGCGGGAAGCGTAGCTAGAGACAATGTGATGCAGGAGCATCCAGCTCCGAGGAGACGGAAGTTTGTTGACAGTCTCATGAAGAGGCAATCATACACACATAGCTGGATAGGTGTAGGCTTGTCAGTTATTTTACGTTATTTTACTTATTTTATTTTGTCATAAGACATTAGGACCAGGTCGGTTGGAGTCATGAATTGTTTCTTTTTCAAATAGAAATTATGAACAGCAAAATAGATTGTCAGTTAATTAGTTCCTTTTATTAGTTAACTAGTTTCTTTACAATTATATTAATTAGGGGCAGTTAGAAACTGATAGACAGTTATCCAATCTGTTGGGGTAGTTCTACCTGACAAAACTGTAGTGTTTCAGGTGTGTTAAAAGAGAAATGAGAAACATTGTAAACGATTCCTCAGACAGAGAAAAGAACAGAAGAACTACAGTCATTTCTAAATAAAACATTTGTATTATCTCTCAATTATATCACCACTGTGTATTTAAATTTTTCATGCACCATAATTTAATTTCTGTGTGACAAGTTGGTATCGGAGTACAGAACAGCGAGTAAACAAGAATAGCGAGAGCATAGCCACAAATTACCACAGGAGTAACAGAACATCGAGTAAACAAAAATAGCCGAGAGCATGGCCACAAATTGTCATCTACAGGCATAGACGAATGAGTAATTGCGAATGCAGATGAAACCTGGATAGAGTAAATAACCAACAGCGCGGAGTAAAGTCATACAAACATCGTTTCCAGGCAGAGGCGAGCGAGAGTTCGGCATTCAAGCACATTTCCAGGTAAACGAGAAAATCAAACCCTCATACCATGTTTAAGAACAGAGCAAGTAACGACATGTAACAAATGTATAATTGAATCATTTCATTAAACTACTGTAGTAAAGTGATTAAAGACCAGGCATACACGTTTTCTCTCGAACAGAATTTTCATTAAATAAACAGAGTCTCGAAATAGAGTCGAGCAAACATTTGTTACAACCGTAAATCAAAATAATACAGCAAGAGTCACCAATAGAGCGGCGGACAGGGGTCGAACAAGACCGAGGGTTTCTAATACCTGAAACGTGAAAGCTACAGGACGAGGGCTCAAGTTAACGAGCAACCTTCCCACTAAATAAACAGCATTAATTTACAGAGCCAGTACTCGAAACCGCCAGATACCCATCAAGGGTTTTAACAAAAACAAATTAAGTTACCACATTACAGAAGCAAGGGCCGAGACCAACGATTGGAACCAAGGAGGGTTACACAATTTGACAGAGTCATTACTTTTCTACTCGGAAGACAGACTACCCACGAACACCTTCAGAACTACAAATAAATTACAGACAACTCATTGGGAAGGCACTACCCATGAGGTAAAGAGCCAGAGAATTCGATAGGGAGCGTAGAGCACAACGAACCACGGAGCGACCACATGAAAGTACCTGCAACGAACGAGAGCAGGATTAATAACATACACAAATACAAATAAAGAGTGAAAATCATAACCAGTTAAGGGTTAGGCACAGAATCTTACCTGTGGTCACGGAGACGGGGTCGAGGAACTGGAAAAACCACCATATCCTAAAGAACAGTAGCAAAAGGTGTTAGGGTTGGAGCGATAAGGGTTGAAACCGTCTAATAGGGAACAAAAATTTACCTCTGTAACCAGGTCGAAGCGCGGAAGCTTGGAGGAAGACCTGTCGCAGAAGAAAATTCATCAATCAGACAAATAGAAACAGTGTGTGCATAGAAGAAAAAACCAGTCGATACATAGTGGACAAGAATACCATCGTACAGAGAAAGAGGTGCCTTCAAAGGCCATCGAAGTCTCACCTCCATAGCAGTAGTGGACCAGCAAGACCCATACAAACAACAGTTGAAACCAGAACAACGAAGAGCGAGGGTTTCGCCACAGTCGCAGAGCAAGTTTTTTCAGAGCAGTGGAAGAGTGCAAATGACGAACGGACAGGGCAATAGTTGACAAAAGGCATTGGAACCGGCAGGTGTGGAGCGTTAACCGATGGAACTGGGAAAAACCCTAAATCGATTACCGAGATATCGTACCAACAATTTAAGTCAACATAAATTCGTTCCGGACGCGAAGTCATATCAACGATAGGTGTATTAGAATCGGTGGGAAGCCATCATAAGTGGTATCAGAGCTAGTTTCTTGAGTTAGAACTAATGGAACAGGTTGAAGGTGAAGGTGAGGAAGAGGAAGAGGAAGAGGACGAGTAGTCCGCAGGGTAGTAGATGATGGACTGCGAGAGGAGATTCGAGTTTTGCGTGAAAGATTGGCAGTGGTGGAGGCTGGGGGAAGAAGAAACCCAGCAGATGACAATGATGAAGAAATAGCTGAACCAGAGGATGAGTACGAAGGGGTGACACCGGAACTTAGATTGTTGAAGTCAGTTTTGCTGTCCAGTCATAAGCCAAGGCATGAGTTACCTACTTATGACGGAAGTTTGTCTGCAGATGTGTTGTTGGATTGGCTGAGTGAAGTCAATAAATTTTTTGAGTTTGAGGAAACTAGTGAGGACAAACAAGTAAATTTCACCGCCACCAAGCTGAAAGGACATGCGTCCTTGTGGTGGGACAACGTTCAGGCAGAGAGAAAGAGACTACACAAACAGCCTATCAAGAAGTGGGCCAGAATGGAAGCAAAACTGAAGGAGAAGTTCCTACCGAAAGATTGCCAGATCATGTTGTACAGGCAGGTACAGAACTTGAAGCAAAGAGGAATGACTGTTAGGGAGTTTACAGAGGAATTTTACAAGTTGAATTTGCGAGCAGGGTATGTGGAAGATACCTCAGAAAAAACGGCCAGATTTGTGAATGGCTTGAGAGGGGAGATTTTGGATGAAATCGGTATCCTCTCACCTCAAACGTTGGATGAGGCCTATCAATTTGCATTGAAGGCAGAGGAGAAAATAAATAGAAAATAGAACACCAAGAGAGGAGGTGGTTCTGGCAGGGGAAAAGGCAAGGTTTATGGCAGAGGTAGAGGTGCAGGCCCAAATGACGAGGGCAGCAGTTCCAAATATGCTAGTACAACAGAGAAGGACAACAACACCAGGGAAGGACGACCAGCTCAGCGAGGGCGAGGATTTGGTCGAGGCAGGGGAACTGTCCAGTGCTATCGTTGTCACAAATTGGGACAGAAGTCATATGACTGTCCTGAAGGTGAACCAGCAGGTGGGAGAGGAACCTATGTTGCTCAGCCGGAGGATGTCGAGGAGACACCTCAAGAAGCAGAGAATACACCAGAAATAGGCGAAGCCTTGGTGTTAAATAAAGTGCTGTTAAAACCAGCAAAAGAAGTTGCAGAACCAGATCAGCGAAAGGCTTTGTTTCGCACTGTTTGCAAGTCACGGGGTAAGTGCTGTAAGTTGATCATTGACAGTGGGAGTACCGATAATTTAGTAGCTGTGGAGATGGTAGAGAAGCTGGGATT
>APFE031537853.1:4491-33556 GCA_000404065.3 Pinus taeda | reverse complement strand
ATAATATGTCCACGGAAATATTGAAGAGGATTCAATCTTGGTTGTAAAATAACCCCTTTTTTATGCTATAGTCGGCTTGACATAAATTAATTTTATGAAATTGATACCCTTTATTGATACGGTATTTGATTCATTGAAGTATGAGTATGCTTGTATGTAGTATTATAGTTAAAATATATTTAAATTGAAAATATAACGATTAGATGAGTGGCTTGAAATATTAATAAAAGTTAATAATGGCCTCAAACCCATAAGATATTATTGAAATGATCATTAAAATATATTTAAATGGAACTATAATAATTACATGAGGAACTATAATCATGAGATGAGTGGTTTGAAATATTAATAAAAGTTAAGGATGGCTTAAAATACTTCAAACTCATAATATATTATTGAAATCATCATTATTTATTTATTGAAATCATCACTATTTATTTGAAATATTTTAGATTTGACAATATTTAAAGAATTTATTTTCTCCAAAAAATTATGTAATTTTATTATCAAAAATGAAATCATATTTTATAGATATATGTCTTGCATGTATTTTTATATGTAGATCTTGTAGATCTACTTAAAAATTGACAAAATTTTATTGGAAAAATGTTTCAAAAATAGATATTTAAGATTAGTCTATCCAATAACTGAAGTTTTAGACTAACATATATACAAATACTTTAAAAGTTCATAGCAAAAAATCTAAACATTTGGTGCATCTGGTGCTACTGGATCCTTATCAATGAAAGGTCTATGATAATACTCATGGAAAATGTTGTTTGGTGACTACAAAATCATGTAGATCCCATGACCCACCTTGAGACCCTCCTTAGATAGGGAGTCTGTCTGGGTGTTGAGTTCCATTTAGACATGATAAATAGTAAACATCTTAAATGAGTCTTTTAAATGAAACATCTCATTGACAAGTAGAAAGATCCCTAAATTCTGACATCTGATTGCTCTGATGACCAAATTGATAACCAACATTGAATCCCAAAAACTTGCAAAGAGTGTGCATTTTTTCGAAGATAAAAAGTAATAGGGACTTCAAAGCCATTAATTCTGTGAAATTTTTTGAACCTTCACCCAATCCCATTTTGATAGGAAAAAATCTGACTATGTCATAAAGAAAATTACACCTTCCCCACAAAGTCTCACCTCACCATGGGCTAACCCATCAAAAAATGCCCACAAACTGGAAGTATTAATGCGAGCTTGAGTAATAGCCCTGGTTCTTTAGTATGTTTGAGGCTCTCATAGAATGTCTAAAATAGCAAGTGATTGAGCTGTGGTGATCTTTGGAGGCAGTAAGTGATCATTAAAAATGACTTTATTCTTAGCACGACATATACCCCAACAAATTAATAGTGGCATCACCTTGAAGGATCTATCATCACCAAAAAATATTTATTTGTTATTACAATCATTAAGAGCAGTAAAAATAGTTTTATCATAAACCATAAGATAATAAACTCCATAAGCCACTCATTAGAAGAAGTGGAGATTACATTGAAAGAGTAACCAAAACTACAAAGTGCACACCCATGTGAAGAAGTGACTGAACAAGAAGAATCAATATTGATGTTGTGCCTTTTCATTGTTATTTTAAAGGCCTCCATCCTTTTAAAACATTTAGTCACCATATGATCGTATTTTCCACAATAATTGCAATGTTTATCACTATTCTTACTATTTGATTTTGGTCCTTTCTCACTATTGGGAGTACACACTAACTCAAAGGGTTTGGGACCCTTGTATTTCTCATTGGTTCAAGAATGTTTCTTCTTGGAATGCTTGGTTATATCTCCATGTTGGATCATTAAGACCTTGTTAGATGTACTTGAAGCATCTATCACTCTAATATGTAAGAGCATCTCTTTCTTTCTAATTATATAGTCACAAAAAAAGTCAGGTTGATGAAATTTTTATATGCATCACCTAGAGCTTCCGTAGTGGCATAAGAGGTAGATGTAAAACTAAAATATGCAACATCAAGCTTGGAAATAATATGCATCGATCGTCCTTAATATTGATCTGAAAATATTTAAACAAATGTCTAAGTGTTTTGAACTTACATAAACAATATTCAATGCAATAGAAGCCTTTAGATAAATAATTTTCAAGCTAAATCTAATCACAATAAGTTCATCAAATATCTTTTTCAAGTTTTTCCAAGCTTAATTTGAGTCATTCAATTCTTTGCATATGACATTGTAAGTTAAGAGAAATGGATATTCTAATTTATCCATGTTTTTTTTCAAAAACCATTAGTTATTTTTCATTTCTTCTAAAAGCAATTCCTCCAAACTTTATAGTATAAATTTTCTTACCTTAAAATTCACCAAAATTTTATAGAGGCTATATAAAATCATTAGAATTTTGAATATTTCTAGAAAAATATCATCAAATATATTACAGTTTTCATATTAGAGACTAATAAGATTCATGAAGGTTTCTAAGCTTTAAAATAAGCTCCCATCCTTAAAAAAATTCCTATTCTTATCCCATTTTACTCTCGTATTAACATGAACAGAGGGTTTTCCTTTTACTAAGGAAATGTGGTATAATCCTTTACTTATTATTGCAACCTCCATGTGGGATTTCCATGAGAAGTAGTTAGTACTGGTAAGAAAAAGTTCACTTCTAGTGACCATATAAAAATATTCAGATAATATGGTTTCACAAGTTGAAACTAATTGTTTGAATGAAAAAATCTCAAAAAAATGGCTGTTTAGAAAAGGGGCATTAAAAACAAACTTTAGTGTGAAAGTTATTCCCTTTTGAAAAAGGGTAATAATGGTAATAAAGAGCCATGTGGAAAGTAAAATTTGGCCCAGGTGGTGATGGATGTTTTCAAGAAACCAAAAAAGACAAAAGATTTCCTCACTCAGTTTGCTTATAAGCTCACTTTAACAAATGAATCACTTTATGAAGTGACCCACTTTTATAAAAAGTGAGAATCACTTTTACAATCAAGTTATTTTAGAAATGAGAGTTGCATGTAATAAATAAATAAATAAATAAATAAATAATATTAAAGTTACTTTATAGCATTTCACTTTTGTAATACAAGTGAAATGCACTTTACAATAAAGTTATAAAATAATCCAAGTTTGCATGAAATTTTTCGAAAATTAACTTAAAGAAAAGATAACATGTTTGGAAGAATAGAGTATTCCATACATGACAAGTGAATTCACTAACCACTAGCACAGTTAGATATAACATCATAAAACTAGTATTTTTACATGGTCTCAATCCTATAAGATGGAAATAGTCCATGACCTCAACAAATTTGGCAATTTGAAGAAATTTTATTAATGCAAAAAAAAGTTTGTACATAAGATATTTTTTTCATAATCAATCGTTAGAAATGAGCCTCCATGCTCTTTAAATAGATATCATTGACCATTCAAGCATTAAGCCATGGATTAATATTCATTGTTATAAAGGAGAATATGAGTCATCGGCACTATGTCAAGAATATATCATAACGTTAGATTACAATTCATTTAATGCGTATTAAAGGAACACACTAGGACGCACATTGTTACCTAAAGACACATTAGACAAAATTGATCTTACTTACACATTAGTGTCTAAGATGCTAACAAAATATTGGATTGACCAAACAAGCCATAAGGCAAAAGGAACAATCATTAAACAAACTTCTTTGTCCAAACAAACAAACTTATCCAATAGCCTTAAAGAGAATTTCTAATGGCCATAAGTGAATTGAAATTCAAATATTTAAGAAATAAGTTAGCCGTTTACACTTAAATTGAGATTGAAGATAATAACTGTGTGATATTTATTCATATTCATGTAGGAGAATGTTAGTAGCTCACATCCACCAATCTACATTAACATTTCTTTTAATCATGGTCTAATTAACAGAAACATGTAAATTTTGTCATTTTTCTATGGTTATAATTATGCACAACTCTAATTTATAACATTAATTCAACCTTCCTATGGAAAAAGGATAAACTCATCTAAATACGTGCATGCAAGGATCCTAAATCAAATAATTTTTTGCATCCACTATGTCAAGTCTAGGAGAATTTGTGCTTTTCCACTTGGATGTAGGTGTATCTTCTCATAGGATTTGTATTAAAAATAAAATAAAAACTATTACAAATACTTTAACTGCAATTATACCAAATATATATCAATTTCAAAATCAAATACTTAGTTAGTCAAACTATAAAAGAATATGTGGTACTAACATTATCTAAGAAATTATCCTAAATAGGATTTTCCATGGAAATAATGCTTGCAATAAGAGAATCAACTTGAAACAACTAGGTAGAACCAAAATGGCTCGCATGTGTAGATGTTGTTAATGGTCTAGAATCAATGTGGCTTGGAGGTCTTAGACCTAGTGAACTAAATTCATTATACAATGACTATCAATGATAAGTTTCCACAAATGCACAATGCTAAAATAGACTATGTGTTGGGAACAAGATGGTATGTGTCATTTCGAGGGAAGTATGCATATTCCTAGGTGAAAGAAACCCTTTCAATTTGTTAAGCCTAGCCATTGCTTGATCGTAAGTAGATCCAAGATCAACTCGTTTCATTAATGCCAAATTAATGAACATGGTGAGCTATAATAAACTATGCTCATAAGCCATAAAAGAAAAATACAAGGGAATCACCCTATTATTTTAAGAAATTTTATCAAATCCATAAACCACTTATCCATCTAGCAGTCTTTCCATGATTGGAATGTATACTTGTCCGTGCAAAGAAAATTCTTACACATATTTTTAGGTTCAATAAATAATTGAGCACTCATCTCTTCGGTTATATGTAAACTTTTCATGTCTTACTTACAAAATCTAATTGAGTGGTACTCTCTCATCCTATCCTTATATTTAGATATGTCAAATAATTGGCTATGTTGGACAATTGGCATTGTCTGGATGGCCACTGGAAGTAAGTCTGTTGGCATTGATGTGCACTAGGCTACCTATGATGTCAACTAGGGCTAGCTTTGATATGCATGGTGTGTCAAGCTTAAGGGGAGTCCTATTGTTACTACAGTCCTTGGCAGAGAACTATCATAGTAGCAAGATGAGGTAAGAAGCTAAAATATTGTACATGTGATGGTTAGGGAGTCCCAGTATTTGAAGGAGTTCCTACCTCATGATTTTAACGTAAAGTCTCATGGAAGTGGAATGGTTGGATTATGCTCGAAAAAGCTTTCCAACAATATGTGGAAGTACACGAATGACCTCTTAGATCATGAGTTATTGCTAGTCAAAGCTTAAGAGCCCCAAGTCAAAATTTGTAGAAATTCTCACTGTAGATTAAACTGATTATGCAATGTACTAAAGCAAAATACTTAATCTACTTCTACAATCAAACTTGCGGAAGCTTAATTGATTTTGAGCAAGATCAAATAGAACACATATAACAGAGAAGAAGATTCAATCACAAATGAAACACAGAAGAATACTTTGGGGAAAGCCTCAACTAAAAACCCAGCTATCTGTATTATCATACAAGTGGAAATATCTCAGAGATTACACAAAGCTCTAGCTCACAAGCTATCCAGCTCTTAGTACAATCCCTCACTGCTGCTCATAGACAGAATAGACAACACATATGCCTTCCTCCAGTCCTCCAAGCCTCCTATTTCCTTGCGCAGTTTCTCCTGGGTCCTCCAGCTGCAACATGTGTGAATAATCACCTCACACACAACATTGACCTTTGAAATAACTGCGCAATCCTGAAGGAGATAATTCCTTCTGCATGGATGAGTTTCCTTTATAGAAAAATTCCTCCAACTGATAGTACAATGTCCCTGTCTTTAATCTCAATTGGGTCTCTGTCTAAACTGACATGCATGAGTTATTTATGAGAGAATATTCAGTTATCTAGAGAACACTAGTTGCATGCATGCATGCATTAACTCACTGAACTCGCAATTAGTTCCCCCAATTGTTTGTAACTAATTTAACTGGACTTAACTCAGTTAACTGAGCTAACTAATTACAACTCAAATACAACTCATCTTTATCTCCTTAATTAAGGGATAACTTCCTCAATCAAAGGAATAATTGTTGCATGTCTTCACATAGACTTCATGTTTGATTTTCTCCAACTATTAACCTCAAGATGAATTAATTAATTATTTTTCAAACAGCTAGTGAGACTAAATTCGAATTTTAATTCTCAATTTTAATTCAGGGACTAATTAAAATTGGAATCTATCCCAAAATACTATTTATAGCAATGCTAATTTTAACATTTCTATCTTTTGCTATTTCCAACTGAGTTGGAGTATATCCTAAAATGATATTTATAGCAATGCTATTTTTTGCATTTCTTGTTGCTATTTTTCAACACTCCCTCTCAACAAGAAAGGCATTCAATTCGAACCCAATCCTGAACCTTTGGAATGTTCTGCATGCAACACTTCTCTCAAGTGTTGTTGCTCCAACAGCTCGAGAAACAAAAAATATACAACCTGAATCAGAATGATGCATCTGTCATCAAAGTCTCTGATTGCTATTGCCTCTGTCGATTGAAAACTCTGCACCTCTGTTCTCTTTAGTATTTGATTGCTCTAGCCTCTGTCACTTTGATCTCTAATTGCATCAATCACACTGATTCCTCTAGCTGCATTCGTGTTGTTGCTGGTCCTATCTCCCAGCATTGCATTCGCACTGCACCTCATCTCATCATGTTGCATCATGTTGTCCACTGTTGCACTGCAATTCAATTACTGAGACGTAAGTAACTGATCTCCCAATTGACCTCCCTATTGGGCTAGAAACACAGTCTAATGCTGAAGCTCCCTCTGCCACTCCATCAGCATCTGTCTCTACCCACTTAGCTAGTCTTGCTATTCCTTGTCGGGGCTCCCATAGCAAGGTCTAATCAAAGAGGCTGGGTACCTCAAAGATCCTGCCCCTATTTTAGCCTTCTTGGGACTATCACTTCAGATCGCCCCACCTCACACCTGGAGGTATGGATGCATGTGATCCCTCTGCCCACTTGGCTCGAAATTTCCCCCTACTAGAGGTCTCTGCATGAGTGGATGCCTCCACTCAGTTTCCTCTCGGCTTCTCCAATTGTGGCTGCTCCACAACCTCCTGAAGTTGCTTCACTAATTGTGGCTCCTCCACAATTGTCTGAGACTTCTTCTGAGGCTACATGTTGGGAGGTATTTTACTCTCCCTCTCAACCACCAAGTCTCTAATAGTTGCCTTGCTCCTCAAGGCCTTGCATGCATCTTGAACCTCAATCGTATGTAGGTTCTGTATCCGAGAACTGATCTATTTCACTTGACTCGTGGTGATGTGTCTAAGGAAAACCTTTCCCTTACTCAAGACAACATCGTAGCCTTTGTCCTCCACCATCGTGATCGATACCAAGTTTTTCTTCAGTCTAGGCACATACTTCACATCAGTCAAGATGATAGAAGCTCCATGGTCCCTCTGAAAAGCAACCATGCCCACTCTTGAAACACTATACTTTTCATCATTGCCCATCTCTATGTGCATCTAGAGGCTCTCTCCTCCAAGGTATTGAACAAACTCTTATCGCTGGTCATGTGAAATGAGGCTGCACTATTAAGAAACCAACCACAACCCATCATTGATGAAACCATGCATGCGATGAGGGTAAAATCCAATTCAAACTAAGAGGCTAGGGCCTCACCTTCAGTTCCTTCTGAGGATCCCTTCTTGCATTTCTTCAATGGACAATTAGTTGCATAATGGCCCACCTCATGACAATTAAAGCATCTTACTTTAGATTTTTCAATCTTCTTCCCCCCATGAGAAGAACTCGATTTGGGATGAGAATCCTTCTCCTTCCGTTTCCTTGCCTTACTAGCTAAGGCTATATTTTCTTCATCCTCCTTGGTGTTGGGTCGTTAATACTCCATTATTATTATCACTTTTGAATGCTTATTCCACCCATTTCTACCATTCTTCATCACGTCATCTATCATAATTTATCATATAATTCTATTTTATAATGATTTATGCTCTTATGGATGAACATTATTTATTCTCCTTTATTTCTAATAAATTGATGATTATACATGATTTTATCAATGATAGTTTTAATAAGTTTGTTGGAACATTATTCACCATTTTTAGCCTCCAATACAACTTCCAGATTGAAGATTTGATCATTAAATACTACTACTCAGAAATTCGCTGGAATAAGAAGTGACAGTTTTGTGGTTGAGATTCTGGCAAATGAAGAAGAATTTGGAAAATCCATAACATGGTTTTTGTCCGAAATGGACCAAATTAACTTTAACAAAGAATGGCTTGCCTAAATTCAGCTTATATTGAGAGAAACGTAAGGTTCTTTGAGCACGATTTTCTTAGATTCGCTGTGTGGCCGTTTTCCAAATCTCAGCTGCAAATCCAAATTCGACTTGCTCTTGTTGAAAGCTGGATGGAAATATATCTTCTTGTTGATCAATTGGTTGGAAACAATCTAATTTTGTAATAAAAATCTTGTTGTAGTTATCCCTATTGTAACTTCTCTCTAATCTCTCTATTTAAATGAAAACAGAGATTAGAGATAGGGATGGAAAAAGGATGGATAGATGGAGGATTAGAGATTCAGAATTGTGGATGGCTGAGAGAATGTAGAATTGGGAATGATGGATTCAGAATTATGATTTGAGAATTAGAAATTCAGAATTAAGAATTCATGATAGGATAGGAGGAAGAAAGGATTGTTTCATGCTGTAATTCTCAAAGCTTCAGCTGTTGTAATGATTTCACCATTTAATGATTAATACCTGATTTGGGAGTTGTTGTTCATTCTTTTCATCTGAAGTAGCCCAGCAGCATCCGCTGGCGGCTAAGGGCCCAACCTCTGGTGGATTGTGCTGCTGCTGTATATTATATCTTTAGTTCATGCGTGGTTTTCATTATCCGCTTTATTTGGTAATCTGGTATGTTATGTTATTTTACATCACAACTCTATAACATAATCTCATTCTCTGAGACATAAATATCATATTGACTTTGCAACGCATTGCTATTCTTTTAATCATTGATATAACATTGCTGATCCTTACAAAATGTTATTGCTGTTCTATTACAGAGTATCCTTGTTGTAACACTTATTAATTGGTATTAATGAATTCATCTTAGAGATTATATTTCCTGGCGATTGTTGAATCTATTAACGTTGATGTTCCATTACAAAATACAATCGTATTCTTTATAACTAAGACTGATAATTGGATTACCATATCAGATTACTATTAAGGTGTGCCGTGTGTATTTATATTTGACTTTCCAACGTTGTTTCATATTCCATCATTAATCAATGTTGTTCTATTTCTGTGTGCTGTCCGATTTATTCTTAGAGTAAAGATTGCTATTAATTTGGCTTTGATGTTGTTTGTTTCCATTAATTAGAGTTTGCTGTTCAGATTCCTTTAATTACAGTTTACTGCCCATTTACTTTGTTGTTCATTTCTGTTGATTAATTGCAATAGTTTTCTTTTAAAGAGTTTTCCTAATTTACTTTCAATAGTAGCTTTAGTTCAATTTCTATTTCCTTTTAATTGCTTTAAAGCAGGACTGTCAACTGTGAACATTTGTTATTGCTTCCTCATTCCCACACTTTTGGTCTTGTTCCAGTTTGATTTCGATTGCATCAATCTCTAAAGGGATGAGTTATTGCTACTGTATCCTCAATTGATGTTTACTGAGTGAATAGTTGGATTTCAGAGCATTTGAGTTTATGTTATTGTTAGATTTCTTTTTCAAGCATTCATTTACTTTTGGATTTTAAACACTATACTGCAAAACATTACTCTTGAGTAAATAGCCGCCTCAGACTGAGTACACTCTTGAAACAAAAAGTCATCCATGGGTTGACAATTAATGTGAAGGTAATTAGGAGTTAAAAAGACACCTTTTTATCACTCGACACTTGGATGAAGAACCATCTCTGGTGCTTCTCCTGATCTCCTCCTGCATCAGATCTAACCATAGTTGTTCCCAATCTGGCAGTTTCTCTCTTCCATTCACTGAGTCCTGGTAGCTATGCTAGCTCTTAGGAAGACCGAGGAGAGCAAGAATCACCATATCATCATCAAATACCATGATTCCTACACTTCCAAGCTCATCTCTGCAGGTGGTGAGCTTGTTTAGAAATGTAGAGATCGTGTCGCCCTTTTCACACTTGATTTTCCGAAGCTTGTCCTTCAGCGCCAGCTTCCTCTGGTCACTGTTGTTCTGATTTAAGTCCTTTAATGTATTCCACATTGAAAACATAGTCTCCTTCCCATGTAGACTTGAGACGATATGGTCTCAAACTCCCTCTAGAAGAATCCTCCTCGCTCTCGCCACACATTTCTTCCATTCCGCCAATTCTTGGGCATTAGCTGCTGCTGGCTTGGGGTCTTCTTGATCAATGAAGTCCTTCAAACTGTTGTCCTCTAATACCACTTCCATATGATCCTTGTAGGATATGTAATTCAAGCTTCCATCTAAGGCATACTCGAGTCTCAAGCCATTGAATGCCACTAATGAATTTTGAGATGTGAAAAGAAATCAATTTGTACCTACAATCAAGAACTTTAAACTTCTCCCTTCTTTGTATACTGTTCTCCGTTTTAATCACCTTTGATCTGATACCATGTAGAAATTTCTCTATAGATCAGCTAGCTCTGATACCATGTAGGAATTCTCAATGTAGAATTAAATTATTATGTAATGTACTAAAGCAAAATACTTAATCTACTTCTACATTCAAACTTGCGGAAGCTTAATCGATTTTGAGCAAGATCAAATAGAACACATATAATAGAGAAGAAGATTCAATCACACATGAAACACAGAAGAATACTTTGGGGAAAGCCTCAGCTAAAAACCCCACTATATGTATTATCATACAAGTGGAAATATCTCAGAGATTACACAAAGCTTTAGCTCACAAGCTATCCAGTTCTCAGTACAATCCCTTATTGCTTCTCATAGATAGAATAGACAACATATATTCCTTCCTTCAGTCCTCCAAGCCTCCTATTTCCTTGTGCAATTTCTCCTGGGTCCTCTAGCTGCAACTTGTGTGAATAATCACCTCACACACAACACTGACCTCTGAAATAACTGCGTAATCCTGAAGGAGATAATTCCTTCTGCATGGATGAGTTTCCTTTATAGGAAAATTCCTCGAACTGATAGTACAATGTCCCTGTCTTTAATCTCAACTGGGTCTCTATCTGAACTGACATGCATGAGTTATTTACGAGAGAATATTCAGTTATCTGGAGAACACTAGTTGCATGCATGCATGCATTAACTGACTGAGCTCACAATTAGTTCCTCCAACTGTTTGGAACTAATTTAACTGGACTTAACTCAGTTAATTGAGCTAACTAATTACAACTTAAATAAAACTCATCTTTGTCTCCTTATTTAAGGGATAACTTCCTCAATCAAAGGAATAACTGTTGCATGTCTTCACATAGACTTCATGTTTGATTTTCTCCAACTAATTAATTCAAGATGAATTAATTAATTATTTTTCAAACAACTAGTGAGACTAAATTCGAATTTTAATTCTCAATTTTAATTCAGGGACTAATTGAAATTGGAATCTATCCCGAAATGCTATTTATAGCAATGATATTTTTAGCATTTCTATTTTTTTCTAGTTCCAACTAAGTTGGAGTATATCTTGAAATGCTATTTTTAGCATTTCTTGTTGTTATTTTCAACAAAATTGTAGAGCTACTATTGTGTAACACCTTCCGGGGTAAATGTGCATATAAACAACACAATAGTAACAAAAATACAATAAACATATCAACCATCAAAATCCATATATACAACAATACATTTTCACATGAAAATCAAGGGAATGGATTTTTCATTAATAATTCAGTGAACCAACCAGTGATGGGACTACCACATTCCACCCAACCATAGCTTGGATAAGCCAAGTCTCTCTTCAGCCAATCACCCTTGTGCCATCTTCCAAACATGAATATGGGACTCGTAGAACACATCAAAAAACACGAATCAATGTGGATGCTGTCGGAGTTCTCCACCTACACTGTGAGGAATTTGAGTGCCTCCTAAACTCTCAAGATTTACCATGCATCCGTAGTCTGATCTAGGGATCACTATGCCCTACAGCAAGAAATAATCACTGTGCATTCCATCCTGGAATCACTTGGCCCAACGGAGAGAAAATCCACCCCTTGGCTTTACCGTATATCCTGCCATCCACAGGCAAGGATTCCTAGGCCCACCGAGGCACAAAATATGGATTTACTGCAACACAGTTCGGTTCAGGGGTTACTAGGCAAGTGACTTCGTGCGTCCTCAGTCTGGTTCAGGGACCACTACCACCATGTGTTTGTCAATTCAGAGATCCACCCCACTCAGCTTTGAATCCAATTCGGTCACCCCCCACAAAACGCATGAGAGAATCCATCTCATCAAAACTATTAGGAAATGACAAGGCTAGGCTAAAAATACTGTCACACCTAGAAAAACCCATTCCATGGTAGAAAAGAAACACATGCAATCCCATGCATGCAAAATCTAACAAGGAAAATACACATGCAAGTTTATACCTACAATGAAGCCTTTTGTAGTTACTTGATCCTGCCTTTCCCTACTTGATCTTTGCTTCCTCTTGCCTTCTTTGCCTTTCTTGCTCCAAGAAAACTCTATGTATCCAAGAGTATGAGAGAGAGAGAATAATGAGAGAGCTCCAAAGATAAATTGACGAAGTCCTACCCACGGTCCTCAGAATCATTTTTATTAATGAGGCCTCTATTTTCTTCATTTTCCATTATTTTCCTTCAATTTCCTCCTCACATGCAACATGTGTCATTTCACCTTCCTTTACCCCTAATTTCCATTATTTTCATAAATAAATGTGCCAAAGTACCTTTTTGCCTCTTAATGCCTTAGCCATTGCCTTTGCCAATTTCCTTAGCCATAAACAACCAAATGAACACACACTAGGATGTCCTATCCACCATTTAGCTTGGAATACGCTTCCCATCATCCGTGGTATTTATATATTTTTTACATGGAATCTTCACCAAGGATGTTACCGAACCCTCCCCCTTGGGAGAACACCGTCCTTGATGTTCAATGACACCTATAACCAACATCATTGTTGAAAAAAAAACATACTACCCATGGAGGTTTATAACATAGCTCGTTGCAGTATTTACAATGAATGACCTGCTCAAAAGCAAAACATCATGACAACATGACCAGATAAAAAACATACCGTATATTAGAGCTTTATATCACAACTCATTACGGTATTTACAATGATATACACATTTTCTTAACCATCAAATAAAGGATACGATGCCCGTATCAATCAACAAAGGAACCTAGAGGCTCACACCTCCACCCTCAAAGTAATATCAGGATTCACCTCCTTCTGAGGAAGTCCAGAATCCACTGCAAATTCAAATATGCATATAATGTCCAACATTATAATCCTGTGCCACTTTTCCTCTCAATGAGCAATTACTGGATCATTGTTCTAGGGTGCACTCCCAATGTGCATCTGATTCCATCTGGTGATTCTAATGACCAAAACAAATCCATCTGTGTCCTTCCCTTATATGCTACACAGTCCCTCGAGAATCTAGTCACCCCTTCCATGTAGTCACTCACCTTCCAAGTTCCACTGGCACCCCCATCCTGGGAAGTCCATCCCTTCACAAGGCTTCCTTGCATCAGACCCTTTGTATCTCCTTCGACAAATGGAAAAGTGCTAACATATTATTCATCATAAATGGCATCAATATTAGGAAAATAAGAAATGGACATGTGGCAGATGTTTTTGGCATTTTTAGGTACCTAAGTGGGCCATTTTCGGGTGACACATGGGCCACTTATAAAACCCCACATGGTGGAGGTGAAATAAACAGGACATCATCCCGTAGGCCATACCTTGAAAGGTTTAAGTGAGATGAAAAGGAAGATCATTGAGAAAACGGGCATCGAGCTAACAGGGAAACTATGACAACTAACTCTATCTAGTAGGCAGTCGATTGGTTGATATGAGTTCCGGGTAAACCCCACTAGGACAACTCATCTTGTAAGGAGAACTTTGGTGGATTATAAAGGATATACGGGGGGAGAAGTAGGATGAATAGACACTGAGCCAACACGAAAAAGTGACAACAATAGGAGAACAAGAAAGGATCTAGGTGGACCCCACACTACACATCATCATACATAGCTCATCCCGAAGGAAATATAAGGGCACGCAAAGTTTTTTTCGGGATACAAGTGTTGGGAGACGTCGACAAGACAATGTAAAGTCAAGCGACTAATGGGAGGAGGTGCATGGTGGCCTCACGAGACATGTAATATTGTAAGGCATACGCTAGAAGAAAAATATAGGTGATGGGAAAATAACGAAGTGGTAACATAGCTGGGAGATAGAGTTTTTGTTGGAAGTTTAACAGTTCTATCAAATAACATAAGGCTTGTCATGATCTTGGTTCTATGAATTTTTTGTGACCAATAGTTGTATGTAAAAAAGGAGACCCTTCAAGCTATATGCATAACTTTGTGAGCTTGGGATATGGAGTTCAAAAGCATGGATGACTTAGCAACTTTAAAGCAGGATTCCCCCATATTTGGCTGTTATGCCAAATTGGTCATTCACCAAATTTTTATCGGGCAAGCATTGAACAATGAATGGGTCAAAAGCTATATATTTGGAAACTGGTGGTAATGACGATTGTCAAGAAACACTAAGTCTAGGTAGAAAGGACGATGATTACACAAAATGAAGTAATGGAGCCTGTCTTGAATGGAAACAAGCCACCTCTAATCTTCCATGAAAATTATGGAGAATTAAATGGAAGACATTGTTTGGAGCATAAGATCTAGTTATAGATAAAGTATGCCATGCCTGAGGTACAAGTTGAACATCTAGATCAATTAACAAGCATGGATGGATTTTGTAGGGTGCACAAATAGAATGGGAATTAGTTATTCGGTGTGGAAAAGTATTTGATGCCAATTCCTTGAATTAATATAGCCGAAGTGATCGAGAAGAAGTATAGTGCAGGGTGATAATGTTTCCCATACATAGTTTGACTAAGAATTAATTGTTAGCATGGTTCTTGAATGCTTTTAGATAAGTAAAAATTGTGTTATAGTAATTCATTCCCCCTTTTAGTATAAATGTGAATTCAATATTAACTATCTCCTAAGAATATAAATATTCTTACATTCCCCCTTAAGAATAACTTGGGACAAGATTGAAGGATTTATAAAGGTGACATAGTAGGAGAAGGAAGGAGGAATTAGAGTCTATACCCTCTTAATGAAAACTTCTTGAACTCTCGTGAATTCAATATTAACTATCTCCTCAGCATATAAATATTATTACATCCCCCCTTAAAAGAATAACTTGGGATAAGATTGAAGGATTTACAAAGGTGACATATTAGGATAGAGAAGGAGGAATTAGAGCCTATACCCTCTTAATGACAACTTCTTGAACTCCTAACCTAGATCAGAGTTTTGGCAATTTTTCTTCTATAAAAGACCTTGTGAAAATAGAAACAACATGGTCATTTGTGGGGCAAAATAAAAATTAAATACTTTAATCATCAATGGAGTCTCCCATAGGTTAGATCCTACAAAGCATTAATCTTGGGTGGTGTCCTTGTAGGTTGCTACCTACAAATATTATAATAGTAGGTTGGTGTTTAAGACAAATAATAAATTAAAATACATTTTTTGGCTTCTCCCTTAAGGGTTTCCATGTATATCCTATGTTTTATGTTTTGATTGTGAGATTAGTGCTTTATGGTGCTTGACTGTTTTTAGATAAGTAAAAATTATATTATAGTGATTCACCCTCCATCTCAGTATAATTGTGAATCCAACCATTAAAACAAAACCCTGTGATTAAGGTCCCTTTTTGCTTCATTTTTTGTGGCTAGAGCCCATTTTTGGTGATATTTGCATCCATTTGTCATATATGGTGCAAAGCTTGATTCAAAATTTGCACAGAGTTTTGCACAAAGTCTTACACCAAGTTTAGCACCAGGTATTGCAATAGGTTCTGCACCAAGTTTTGCACTAAGTTTTATGCCAAGTTTTGTGCCATCCTTTGCACCAGGTTTTGTTCCAATTTTTGCATCAAGTTTGGTACTTAATTCAATTTCACCTATTTTTTCATCCTCTATTACATCCATTTTTTGCACCTACACTTGCATCAAATTTTTGCATCCCCTTTTGCATTCCTTTCTAAATCATTCTTTGCATCCCCTTTGTGCCAAGTTTTGCGTCGCTTTTTGTGTCTAGTTTTTCATCTACTTTTGTTGCATCCATTTTTTCATATTGTTTTTCATCCATATTTACATTTATTTTGCATCTATTATGTGTCCACTATTGCATCCAGTTTTGTTGTGCCACAATTTGCACCTAAGTTGGCACCTCCCTTTGCACCCATTTTTCTTCTAATTTTGCATCCACATTTTCATTCTCATTTTCATCTAGGTTTTCATTGACTTCTACATCTATTTTTGCATCCCTTTTTGTATCCATTATTGCTTCAATATTTGCATCGGGTTTTGTGTTTCATTTTGCATTTACTTTTGCATCAAATTTGTGTTGCATCCACTTCTACATCCAATTTTGCATCCAATTTTGCAGCCATGTTTATGGACTCTACTTTTGTATCCCTTTTTGCATATTCATTTGCATCAAAGTTTTTTTTTTGCATCTATCATTACATCTAATTTTGTTGTTCCACAATTTGCACCATGTTTTACACTTACTGGTGTACCCACGTTTACTTCCAATTTTTCATCCATGTTCACACCCTCTTTTGTATCCAATATTTGCATCAAATATTGCATCCACTTTGTGTCAGGTTTATGCATTGGGTTTTGCGTCTCATTTTGTATCTACTTTTTCATTTACTTCCATTGCATCAATTTTTTGCATACAATTTTGCTTCTCATGTTGCACCAATGTTTGCATCCAATTTTACATCCTTTTTTTCATCTTGTTTTGCATCCAAGTTTGCATCTTTTTTTATTACATCCACTTTTGTTGTGCCATAATTTGTGTCATATCTTGCACCTATTATTGTGACCATTTTTTCTTCCAATTTTGCATCCACATTTGAATCCTCTTTTGTGTCCAAGTTTGCATCGAATATTTTGTATTTTTTTGCATCCACTTTTACATCAGGTTTTCCATCTCATTTTGAATTTACTATTGCATCCACTTATGCATCTAATTTTGTGTCCATTTTTGCACCCATGTTTGTGTCCATGTTTAAATCCCTTTTTGCATCTTATTTTGCATCCAAGTTTTTCTCCTTGTTGCATCCAAGTCTGAGTCCATTTTTATGTTTGTTGTTGCATCCACATTTGTTTCACCACAATTTGTTCGAAGTTTTACGCCTACTATTGCACCCATGTTTTCTTGCACTTTTGCATCCTATTTTGTGTCCAAGTTTGCATTGACAATTGCATATGCTTTTGCAACCACTTTTGTGTTAGGTTTTGTGTCTACTCATTTTTCATCGACTTTTCATATAATTTTAGGTCTATTTTTTTCCCCATTTTTGTGTTCACTTTTACATCCCTTTTCCAACATTCATCATATTTTGTGCATTGATGATATATTATGACTTTGACAATTATGAACAATTGATGACAGTGGCAATAATCATGACGAAGATTATGAAGATGATCATGGTGGCATAAATTGTGATTATGATGATAAACTTATGATAGTGGTTATGATGACAATGACGATGATGATGAAAATGATGATGGTGCTAATGACCTTGGCTAATAGTCCAAATTTTTAAATTATCATTGTCATAATCATAATCATTATATTGGCGTCATCATCCAAGTTATTATCATTGTCATCTAGGACATCATCAACAACAATAATGATGTGAATGATGATGATGTCCATGAAATCGATGACAACAACTTTCATTTCCACATTAATATAATGCATGATAAATAATGCATCATGTGACACCACATTCATGTTACAATTCCAGCTTACAAAGTAACACTTAATATAGCAAGGCCCTATAGTACACTCTACGTACAAAGTAGGGTATTTCACTATGATCATTTCCTCATCAGTTGGTGCCTTAAGAAGGTCAAAGAATAAATGATAATAAGATAATGAATATATAAGTTATGTCTACAGTTTCCCAAGGAGAGGGGTGAAGCTACCCTACCTAGAAAGGAGATAAAGGGGTTGACCTAAGAGGACTCAATTGTATTGAATATAGGTGTATAAAATCCTAGGGATAGGTACATTTACCATACTAAAGAGTCATCAAGGGTGGGAAAAATTCACAAAAACTTTATAATATAGATGTTAGCTGGAAAAATTTGCTACTACAAAAAGAATAGGTGAAATACCCTTATATGGGAGGTCTTCCCATAGGTATCAAATAAGTTTCTTATAATGAGATAGAGGGATAGTGGTATTGGTTTCATTTTGGTATAAAAGTGGGCTCTTATTGGGTTAGTGTAGCTTTAGCCTGACTGAGAGCATGTAACTCCATCATGTTCTCGAGCTCGTGTGGCAACATTGACATCAAATTATACTACTTCTATGTAAATTCAACAATGAAGTGAGCTCTTGAATTTACGGCTAGATTGAGTGGGAGAATTAGGTGGCTGAATATAAAACGTCTCTTGGGAATAAGTGGAGGGATGTGAAGGATGGCTAGATGAAGATGGGCGTTGAGGGAATCAATTACAAAATATTTCCAATTGGGAATTTTTGGGGGGGATAAGTCTCCTTTGAAGTGACTGTTATTCTTTTAAGTGTTTCACTCTTTGGTATATAACACATTCTTCCATAGAATGCCTTGGTCTCTTATGATTATTATAGTACTTGCTAGGATGAAAGGGAAAATAAGAAATGGATTACTTATAAGCTTGTCAGAATGTTGTTCCACTAGTTATGGTGGAGACGGATGAATTAGAGGTTGCGGAGGTTGAGTGGATGGTTGTATACTTAGAGGCTTTGAAGAATATGGTTGATCCTTCTTTTTCAAAAGTATATTTATGGGTGGATTAGCACAAGTGGAAAAAGTTGTAGAAACAACTTCATGCACTAAATTGGTAAGACCATCCCCTGCAACATTTCTATCCTTTTTGTTTCCTTTTGGCTTAGTCACTCTTAATTGTGGGTCACTTAAGAGAGAAGTTGCTTCACTAGCTATAATAGGAGGATAATAAGTTCTTAGGTGATTTCTAATGTTGATGGTTTATAAGTCCAACACCTTATTGATATCATCCTCATAGGTTATCTATTTATTATTTGTACATTATGGTTGCAAATATTCTCTTATGAATTTTACCAAGATTTTCCTAAGCTCATCTAGAGAGAACTTGGTCTCACATCTAGCTAACAAAACTTAGAATATATGGATGAAATAGGTCATAACTTCCCACTTTCCTTGCTTTAATTATATACTACTAACCACTTCAAATACATCGATTGGTTTTACGAGAATACATTCCCAAAAACTTATCACATATTTTATCAAAATTCTCTATTCCATTCTTGGGAAGGTTTTCAAACCATTAAAAGGCTAACCTAATAAGAGTGTGTGGAAAGAATTTGGCCATAAAGTATAGCCATGTCCTCAAGTATTTACAAATTCTGATGAACTTGGACATGTGTGCTAGAGAGATAACCATAATGCGCTAGAGAGGACCAAGGACAAGTGTGTTACACAACATATGCATGAAGATATGTGCCCTTAGGCATGAAACAATTTATAAGGGAGATACATAATACCACAAGATGATGGAGTACAAATGCGAGTTGTGGTGTACTTATACACAAGAAGGGATCTGCATAAGGGTTAATGAACCTGCATGTACAAGTTTTACTAGGTTGTCCTTATCCTCTCCCTTATATTACAACAAATGATAATAAATGATCGAACAATGGTCTTAACCATGATGAAAAATGAATTAATGATACATATAAGTGTGTTGAGGCATGAAGATTACACTCATAATTCTAACAAAATTCCACATCTTTTAAGATTGTTTTCATGTAGTAGTAATGCCTCATTATTTCCTTACTGCATTTAAAACAAAAAACTCCCACCTAGACAACAATTGAAGCATAATTATCCCAAATAATACTTTTTATGTTTCTTAGAATACAAACTATAACCATTGCAAAATTGAAACGGAATGAACTCTACATCTGTAAAGATTGATTTCATGGGCAAGTAATCCTTCCTCTATCTTATGGTATTTAGGCCTTACTAACCTTGGGTTGTCCATGTTGAGGGGAATGCAAGTTGCTTGTTGAAATTACTGCTAATGTGTAACACCTCCCATTTCACACTATAAAAAAATCCTAATTGAAGATTATTCTTAATTTAGTCTTATGGAACTCTATTATCAATGTGATTTTTTCTTCCTTTATAGTGAATTTAATATTATTGAACTTCCTAACATTGGCATAGAACCATAATTGTAGCCTTGAAAGGTTCATAAAATTTGAAGTCGTCAAAATTTACATTTTTAACTAGACTTGACTCATTTTTAAAGTCTAACACATAGCTTTCAAGTAAATCTATGTTCTTTGTATTTTTAATTTATATAATATGTGTGACATATGTAACTCTTATATGTAGGTTTATATCCTATCATTTTATTCTACTAAATTATATTGTTCATTTATAATACCTTATAGTTTACTTACTTTTACATTGGCGTTAATGTCGCTTATGGTATCTAATCAAGTTTATCGTCCTAATTGCACCTCCAAACCATAGTCTTGATATGTTGCCTTTTTTTAATTAATCCTTTGTGTTACTTATCATGGTCGATTTATCACCTTTGTTGGTTCTTATTTGAGTTTACTATGTAAAAAGATTTGTCCTTTCAATTGATGTCCCAACAGCTATTATGTCACCAACAATTACATACCTCTTGCGAAATGATATTCCATCTATATGATATGAATGGCAGTAAGTGCTAAGTTTACATGGAGCACTCACATTCCTCCATGTGTGCTAGATACGTGTGAGCTTCACGCGGTGACACAATTTGTGGTGTTTATGAAGCGTTTTTACATGAACAATTTTGATTTCTCTTCAGGAAATCAACAATCCACAATAATAAGGTTTTAATTACTTTTTTTGGTTCTGTCCATTCGATTTTTGTTTAGACATATGCCAAGAATTTCATCTCAACTTTCTTCACTCTGCTGTTGGAAACTAGATCACTACTTTGGGGAGGGGGGGGATTAGTAGTGAAGTCACTTATAAACTTTTTCTCGAATTAATTATTCTTTAACCATGCATAAATCAAAACACATAATCAAATATTAGATCATAAACATAAACCAGAAACCATGAAAGTAATCAACACAATGGACACAAATATTTCTGGTGGAAAACCCTCTCCAAGGAAAATAACCACCTGTTGTTGTTGCGTTGCTCAAATATTCTATTAGTTAAGAAAATTCTTTACATATAGATATAAATGGATACTATCAAATGGAGATTGTTTCTCATGTGCATCTACAAACTATCATCAATTGAAGGTCACCACGATCAATGATCCTCACCCGATTACTCATGAACTATCAATAGACTCTACAAAATGTGATCTGCTGAAAGCCACCACAACCAATGAGGCTCGCCCAGTTTCTTCCAAACTATCTAACAACTATTGGATCGAGAAAAATTCTCACTTATATTGATTTCATCGAATTCCTCCAACTTCACTCCTCTACGTGGTTCTCTTTTCAAAGTATTTCACACTAGAAGCAAGCACTGCTCAACATGAGCACTACAACAACATATCATCAAAGAACCTAATCAAAAACCAAATCTCCAAACTCCAAATACACCAAAAACAAACTCTCCACACACTGCAATCAAATACTAATCACCTCCTCATTAGCTTCGTAAAATATTGGTTGAAACATACTTCTGCTAACTGTTGCAACACCTGCAAACTACTTTAGAATTTCTGCAACATAAGTCATGAAAATTCCATACAATCCTCCAAACTCACACTCACTCCACACACAAGAGAATCAACCACACTATTGTTGAGCTGTCTCTAATATATAGATGAACTGAGATTCTCAACTCAATAATTACCAAGAACTACTAAGCTTCATAATCTCTATTCATATGCTTGATTTGATCCGGATTCAGCTCATTGACTTGATCAATCCACTAACTCCACTTTCCTTTTGATATTTTCAACTTTTGTTGGCTTCTATAGGCCCCATTAAATTTTTTGACCATATGCTGAAAATTTCCGATTAAGAATGTTACTATAATACCAAACTTAGTTGAGTTGTGTGAGGAATATGGAGAAAAACTCGTGAAAAGGCTCGATCACACACACAAAAAATGCACAAACTTGACTAGAGCTCCTCAATCGCTCCCACAGACCTGCCTGCCAGCAACTATAAAGTTTCAGTCACTCCCATGACTCATCATCCATGCGACTAGGAAGAGGATGAATAAAAAACACCACCAAATCATCTCAAGGCTCTACCAAACTTCAGGAACATCTTCATCGGCTCCAAAAGACACCTACAAGCCTATGTGACAGTTATGATACTGCTAAAATAGGCCAAGGACTCACGCAACAAGTAGTCCCTAGTCTTCCAACCTCATCACTAAGACCAACACCTCCAGCTCCTCAAACAGTAACGAAAAGATGTATAAACACCTTCAACACCTATAGCAACATCTCTAACTCCTATAGTAGCATCTCCAACTCCTACAACAACAACATCATGTCATCCAACTACCTCCAACGCTAGTAGAATAATCTCCAACAAATATAGCAACATATCTAATGCTTCCAACACATGTAGAAGCATATGCAACACCTAAAGAAACACTCCAACCACTTTCAGCAACAACATCTCCAACATATGTGGTTATTCAATCATCAACCTATGAAAAACCATCATATCATCCATTACAACCATCTCTACTCAACCTCCCATTCCTGCACTAGGTTGTGCCACAACCAATAGGATCACCAAGCCAAACATCCATCACACATGGATATGAAAAGAAGCACCATGACCTTGTTGACATCAATTCCAACACTATAATTCTAACATATGCAATTCTCCAAAATTTGCCAATATAATATTCTAACATTAATTTACTACACCCCACATTATTTTCAATGCTTATATATCCAATGCTAAAAACCAAGGAGTTGTTGTATATATCAAATGATAAATTTCCACAATATGGAATTGATCTTCTGCATGGTGCGTCAAAATTGGGAATTATAGAGATAGAGGTATGTGAAAAGAGTCTTACTCAGATCTATGCCTCATATAAATATGTCAAACGTTAGCTAAATGGGTGTCAAAAGAAAGAAATGGAGTTATAGATTTATTTCCTGCTTCCTATTTCTAAGACCTACATAGCTACTAGTATAAAAAGTCATTATTACCTCCTAAAGAGTCAAAGGAGCATTATGAGTTTCTTATATCTTGCTAATTCAATATCTAGTAAGAGTCTTTATTTGGGAATTAGTTATAAGTTCTAAGGTCATAGAGTGAGTCTCTGATTATAGGTATCAATTCTAATGATTTACACACTCTTTGTCTTATTGATATATGATGTCTAATATATTTTAAGTTGTTAATATAATTAGAAATCTTGGATAAATACATAATGCAACATGAATATTTATTAGTATGGAAATATATAGGAGTTGGTTATAGCTATAATTCTTATCGGGTTACATCCATTACTTAGATGTGTATTTGTGTGAACATGAATTGAATTGGTTTATGTTTAAGGACAAGGCTTCCAAGGAGAGTTTAGAAAAGACAAAACACACTCATCGTAGTGGCCAAAAAGGGTTGAAAGAAATGATAACAACTTTTGTAAGTATACTAAATATGTGATATTTTATTAATAAAATTTGTACTAGAAGAAAATCATTGTTATCTAATTTCTCCCCATTTACTAATTGATGGGAACTAAAATATGGAAGGCATCCAAATCATTTGGAAAAAATGTTGCAGCAAAAGACATGGGTTTATTTTCTTGTGTGGATGGAGTTTGAGGTATGTAATTTTAGTTGGATTTCCAATATATCTTTGAACCATATTTTCATTTCATTTTTTAGCACTATTAGATATTATATCCTACTCATTTTATGGTTAAAAAACACAACAAAAATATGCATTGTGATATGGAATTAGTACTAACATATAATATCTTTTTTTTTTTTTTTCCTTGCAGAATGTTATAGGTAATGACTACCAAGATGATGATCTAGACTATGCTGAGCATACATTAAGATATGATGATGAGTAGGATGGAGACAATGTTGGTGATGATGACGTGGATGAGACTGATCAGGATGGTCAGGATGATGATCATGGCAATGATCATGAGGATGATCTTAGTGGTGCTAGCTAGGTATGCACATGCATTGTTTTTGATAAAGTATTATTGTGTAGAATGAAATTCATATTTTTATATGGAGGTTGTGAATTTACCATAGAATAATGATATCTATGAAACATTTGAATTTGGTAATCATAAAATGACTTTTATTTGATTAAATATGATGATGATATTATCATTATTATATTTTTAGATGATGTATATATTGGAAATTATCACCATTATTTTGATGGAGAATTATTATGTATGACGTTATTACCATCTTTGGATGTTTGTTGTGAATTTATCTTAGAAGAATGATATTCATGAAATGTTTTTATCTAGTAATTACATTTGAATTTTAGTTGATTTGATTAAAAATGGTTATCATATTATTAGTATTATGTTGCTATTTTATGTATATGTGTTGAAAATTGTCAATGCATCATTATGTACAATGATATTGGTAGCTACTCTACCTACATAACTTTTCACAATAGTGTCTCCTACTATACCACCTAGTTTGTGTGCTTTGAGTTTCCATGATTCAACTTTTACTCACTAGAGTTATAGAATATGACTATATGTCCTGTGGATCTCTAGGTGTATGTGCATTAATTTGATTTTTTCATCAATGGGGGTAGCTACATGTTGAAATCAAGATGTATCCCTAATTCAAGAGGCATATTAAGATCATTCATTATCATAGATCTTCCTTACTATAGTGTGAGTCCATATTAGAGTGGGAAGAGTAATTTACAACATGTTTCTTTGAGCTTATCTCTTTTCAAATGCTTTGTCTTTCAAATTTTCATTTTGCTTGAGACTTATGCTTGTCGTATCTCATTTTACACTTATGTTATATCCTTTTTATAATTCTTGAAAATTCTAACTCAGGCTACAACATAATCATTCGTAATCCTCCCCACATGTGGGTTGTGTGTCGCTGGGGTGCTGTGAGTGAGAGAGAGAGAATATATAATGTATTTTTCTAGATTGATAGATATATTGATCAAACATTGGCTGAATAAAATTGGACAAATGATCACCATGATCACCATTGAGCTAAGAACATAAGGCTCCTCAAGGTGGCTTCCTTATACACCCAAGAGAATCATCCGATAATATGACTATGGATCTTCTTGTATTTCCTCGAGTGAAAGTGTAGATTTGGATCCTCCTACTCCCACCCCACCTTTGGTCCATGCTCCTCACTTAGTGTTTACAATTTTGCAATTGATCAATGTTCCATTAGTTACCCTGGCAATAGTGTAAACACCCATTGCACAACCTAAGTAAAAAATATAAGATGGGGAAAAACGAGTAATGTCAGGGGAACCAATGTTTGTAGTTGAGCTTCCATATTTAGTGACGTGATATGTTGGAGTTACATGATATCTTGGGATAATCACTAGTGATACCATATATGTTAGATAAGGAAGATATTACTACGAGATGTGTTATGCATCCTTTCTTTTCCTTGTACTAATATGAGTCATATAAGCCTTGCTTTTCCTTGTACTAATATGAGTCATATAAGCCTTTCTTTTCCTTGTACTAATATGGGTCATATAAGCTTTAATAACTAAGCTAATATCCATAATAACTCTATTTGTTTAATTTGTTGAGTAGTCATTACCGAGAAGGCATAAATTAGCTCATACTATGTTACATTACTTTGCATTATAGTTATAATGCATATACAGAGAAGTATTATCTCCATTTATTCATATTAGATAAGAATAACCATAGGGTAAGTAAGGAACAATGAAACCATTGTATTCTAGTGATTGTGTATTTATTGGATCCAATAATTAGGGATTTACTGTGTCATAGATTTTGTAATTTTCATGAGGTTGTGTAAAATGGATTTCCTGGAATTAGAAATTTTTTTATTTTAAAAGGTTAATATTGAATTTCCGCGTCATAATGTGTAAATGAATTAAAATCCTTCAAAATTTAATAGAGATATAGGTGTGAATAGGAACCTAAAATGACATGACAATTTTTTATTATTTAATTTGGGTATAGGTGAATTTTAATAATAATATGATTTACCTACCTTATGTGTGAATGAATCCCAAGTGGCTTAAAACTGTATTAAATATTAACAATAAAATTAATATTTTAATCTATATAGATTAGAATGTTGAGAATATTTTTAATGAATGGTAAATCATGGGTTGAGTGTGGTTTAATGAAGCATAAATCATGGCTAAACATTAATTAGAAAATGAAATTAAAAGTTTCAACCCATATAATATTAATAACATGTGTTTCTATGCACCAATATTTAGAAACAAAATGCCAAATTTTAGTAACATTTTTATTTTTTAAATATTACCTTTTTTAATATTTAAGAAAAAAATCTATACACAAATATTGAAACAAGATACCAAAAGTTAGAAATATTTTTAAAATATACTTTAAAACTCCCATTTCAATTTATTGTGATATTTTTCTTTTACTTTCTAGAACTATTTATATTCTATCTATATAACTCTATCTATAAATATAAAATATATATATATATATATATATATATAATATATATATATATATATATATATATATATTATAATAAAATATATATAATGTGAATAAATTTTATATTTTTTAATATTTGCCACGTTTTCATTTTAAGAAAAAAAAATTTCAAAATAATTTCATTTCCCGCTTTTTGTATTTTTGGGGAAGAAAAATACAAGTGAGGGACCACTTCAATGAATTGAAAAGATGGTTTGTTTGTAGCTGAGCAACAATGCCATAATTGAAGATAGTTTATTTTCATCATGCACTGAGCAACAATGCCACAATTGAAGATCACAATGGCCACAACAAATGGTAAAGCCTTCCTCGACCATACTTTCTTTGTGTTTTAATGGGTTTTTCTTTTTCATATCCATTAATAAATGGTTAAAGAGAAGTTGGGCAACATTAGAATATTTTGAAAAATGTAGAAATCAAAATTTTTTAGGTGATTTTTTCCATTTTTGTGAACAAATTGGGCGACATTAGATTATTTTGAAAATGCAACAATCAAACTTTTGGGGCACACTTTTCTTTTTTCACTCATGATCAGGAATCCCTCTTGGAATTTAAGAATCTCGTCACCAAGAATCCTCATAATTCCATGATCTATTGGAGTGCTGAAGTCCCTTTGTGAAACTCGACTCATATTACCTACAACCATTCCATCCACAAAGAGTAGTCACTCTCGACCTCAGTTCCAAGGATATGGAAGGCTCTATTTCTTGTCCCCTCATCAGTTTGTCATATTTCCAATCACTTGATCTTTCTAGCAATGCGTTCCACCTTTATATCTTATTTCAATTGGGACATCTCTTTCATTTGAAGAAGCTCAATTTATTCGACAATCAATTAAAAGGAGGGATACCATATCAACTCAGTAGTTGTGAACATCTTGCGTTCTTAAAGCTCTCATTTAACATTTTGAATGGAAATATCCCCATGGAGCATCAAAAGGTCATCTAGAATATTTTATTATCTATATAGATCACTAGAATAACAAAACAATGAATTCAATCTACTCAGTAATGTCGCTCATCTATTTTTTTCCTAATGTCACCTTTTCTCTCTATATATTATAGGAGTCATAATGGGTGTTTTTCATTATTATATTTTTTATGGTTGGCCAATTAAAAAACAAACAATATTGTCACATTATTTTGGCATCACATGGGTCTTTATCTATTGGATGGTGCATTAGAGAAATTTGGATCTTGAATATAATGGTAAATATATATCCCATGTTATTAAAAGATATCATATTTAAAATAATTAATTTATCACTTCCACCAATTATTAACACATTTCTCTTTTTAAGAAATATCTTCATCAATTAAAAAAAAATGTTAAACATTGCTGCAGATCAAAGTAACAACTTACATTATATTATAAAATGTCTAATATGTCATATAACTTACCTTATAATGTAACATCTCTAATAATATGCCACAATTATTGAGATATGATATGATGGTGTTCCATGCATGCATCAATGAAGTACTGCTAATGTCATAGTGTTATCTATATCCTTGAGTGAAGTGATTAAATATTATGATAGAAGACCAAAAGACAAATTACAATTGAAATCACTTAGAAAAAATATGAGATTTTTTGTTTTTCCATATTCGCTTCCTCATTATATAAGGTCAGAATGAGACCTATGTTAAGCTTTTAACTAATTTTTGGACCTATTCGAATATGTATATGTATGTAACATTTGATTTCTTTTCGAAATAACAAGGTACAATTTTTTCTTTTTGGAAATAAAAAAGGTTGATATGCAACTATGTATACCAATGACTAACAAAGATATTGTGGTTGGCATGCAACCAATTGTACCAATGTCTAACAAGAAGATATTGTTGTTGTAGAAATAATTGGCCTACAACCATAGCTCAAAAGGATCCTAAAGAGTTATACATGGATCACATAACCTTAATACCAAAACCAAGAAATGTTTGATGTGATATAAAAAATTGTGGTGTGGTGAATTTGTGATATTTTATTATTTAAACATGCCATTTATACAATGTTTTTATTTTGTTTTTGAAATTAATATATGTCATTTATATTAATTGATGTGTTTAATTATTTTATATGTTCTTTTATTTATATTATT